>BRXX01000423.1:52844-76115 GCA_030267905.1 Triparma verrucosa
TTGTTGTTGGATTAGATATTTGTGTAGGGGGGAGGCGGTGGCGGTGGTGGTGGGTGGGGATTGAAGTTTTTGTTGTTTTATCGAAAAACTTCTGCCGTTTCATCGAAGCCTCCATCGTTTCATCGAAGCCCCTACCGCTTACCTCAGCACCAAATCCAAGCTCACCCTCGTAATGGTTGTCGTCGCCGATTACGTTGTTGTAGTGCTGCTCGAGGGTTAGTATATCTCATCACATATCTTCACTTAGTAGGCCTTAGGGCGCTTTCGGGTTCCTCGGCGCATTTATAATTTTGCAAATCTTATGGCGCCTCACTCTCTCATACCCCTCGGCGGGTAATCTATGTTACTCACCTCCAAAGCTGTAAGTCCCTTATTCTGCGCCTCATTCCTAAGGAAATCGCAGACAAGCTTCGTCGTGAAGCCCTCACACTTGTTGTAGTACGCTTTAAGGTCCGAGGGTGAGTCGTATAGGCCTTGGGAATTGGGGATTGTGTGAGAGCCGAGGTGTTTTTGTGATAAATGATCCTCTAAAAGATCTAATAGAGGGTTTTCAGGAGTTGCCGCCGCTGTTAGAGCGCAACCTAATAGTGATACTAGGGATAGCTGCATTATATGTCTGTGAAGGAACGGTGTTAGAGGAATATATATCGTTTTAAACAGGTGTCATCAGCTGAAGCTGCAAGAATTGCCACAATTTATATGACTATTCTCGGCCTATAAACGATATGAAGGACGCTCTCTACGTCTCTGGGATACAAGAAGGTGCTGGATAACGGAAAGGCTTATGATTTGAAAGCTAACGTACGATAATAATGAAAAAGCTTTGACTGCTATGGGAGCATACCTACGAATCCTGATCTCAGTCGTCTGAAGTGTCAAAGTGGTTATTACCGAAGCTACAGACTTCAACATCGGGGGTTAACTGTAATTTATGCGAGATCGCCCCCTTTAGCCACACCACTAAGCAGAAAAGATTTTAGGTCGCCGTCCCGAGCGTTTGAGAGGGCAAACAGCAAAGAGCAAACCTGTTTCTTCGCTTGACCAACTCCTCTTCCCCAACAATTGCCGTACCTGAACCTATTCCGATAACCTGTAACTGTAACTGTAACATCCTCATCACATCAGCTTCCCGATGCCTTTAACTTTGCTTGGCCGCCCCTCCTCAGTCAACGTGCAGAAAGCGCTTTGGGCCCTCGCAGAGGTAAAGGCCGCTTTCACGCTTCGTCATGCTTCAGCTATGCTCGGAAAGGGGCCGGAGTACGGAGGATCCAACACCGAACCCTTGACTTCAACGCCGGAGTATCTGGAATACAACCCAACGGGTTTGGTACCAACTTTGACCATCGAGGGAGAAGGCTCAAAGCCGAGCCAAGGAATCTTCGAGTCCGCTACGATCGTCAGATATATCGCAAGGAAGTATGACGCAGACGGCGAAGTCTTCAAGTGCAGCACGCCGGAGGATGAGGCGAGAGCTTCGTCGTGGATGGATTACTGTGGAGGGAATTTGAGCGATACAGGCGGGCAAATACCTGCGATGGTAAACCATAGCACGAGGTTCGCCAAGAAGGATCGGGATCCAGCGAAGCTGGCCGAGGCCGTGGTTGGTTTTTCGAAGCGTTTGGGCCTGCTGGAGGAGCAGCTCGCGAAGACACAAGCGTTCGTGGCGGGGCAGGAATTCACCGTTGCCGACGTCCCCGTCGGTTGCGTCGTTAATAGGTACATTGTCGCTCAGCTTGTGCTGAAAGAACGCCACCCAGAGCAGCCTCTAGACGGGAAGGTCGATACGCCAAGTATCGAAGCGTGGCACGAGCGACTCAAGGAGAGACCTGCGTTCTACAGCGCAGTGTTTCAGAGCGAGCTTCTACACGTGCGAATGAAGGGCGCTGACGACGCTGATGTGGACCTGCCAGGGTGGTATAAAGAATACATGAGTTCGTAGTGTAATCAAAAGACGAAATCGCTTTTATAGCAAACAAAATGGACCAATCCGACTAAATTGCTCGTTTAAAATATCTATTTACGCCCGAAGCCTCCGCTACCTCCCTTGATGCTCTGCATGAATCCGTCGAAGTGTTCCCTGATCTCCATTGTGGAGTTGAAAGTGGTGTTGTGGACGGTGCAGCCTGGAGGAGTTTTTGGGGGAGAGGTATGTAGTAGTGAAGGGTGTTAGTCTTTGGCCCACAGACTCAGCGGTCCAGCCTAGCGACTCGGTTGATCAGTGCGCCTCACCTTCAAGCTTGGGGGGGGGACGAGAGCGGTAGCCGCCCTTGGGATCGACCCTGTGGACGAACACCAGGCACTTGGAGTCCGGGATGCCCGCGTTCTTCACGAACTGGTCGTACCATAGTCCTACCTCCGTGTCGTGGGTAGCGATCTCGGGGTTGTAAACGAGGACGACTCCATCCACGGGCGATTCATCGCCGGTTCCTGTGCCTGTGAGGGAGGGGGGATGAGTTGGCACAAGAATAAGGAAAGGATCGTCATCGTCACAACAAAAGCTACCTACCTTGCATGATTGCAGGCCAACAACTTTCGTACTGCTGATCTCCGCTGACATCCCAAAGCTCAACATTAGCTCCATTACTAGCCTCGAACTCGAGAATCCGACACCTGGCCCGTCAAAAGCAAAACAATAACGTATCAGTCTCGGGTTAGAATTGTGCCTCATCCCTCAGGCACTCAGCATCCCCTTCATCTCCACCCACCCCCAACTTCTCGATTCCAAATTCAAAGCCCTGCCCTCCTCTATCCCCCTCCGCGCAACCCCGTCCCGACCGAAACCACTCACCCTATCGTCGGATCATACAATTTGTCCTTCGCACCGATTCCAGCCGACTGACTGTCCGCCAGAAAGGAAGCAATGGAGGTCTTGCCTGCGTTTGTGGGCCCACATACAAGCACCTTCACCATCCTGTTTGAATTCTTAGGACTCGATACGGAGTAGATGGCGTTGTCGAGTCGATGAGATCGGTTTGGCGACGGAATCTTTATTAAATTTTTACTGAGCTTGGGGAGCGGCGGTCTAGGGGATGCTGGGGAGTGGATTTTGAAAATACCAGGCAGGATGCACAAAGGAATCCGCCTACCTTCACTCAAATTCAAACATATCACTGAGCTGAAAAACCAAAATTGTCAAACATAGACGAATAATTATCATCTCCTGTTCACCCCCTCCCCATATACACGCGAAAGCTACTGCCCCCTCACCATGTCCGCCCCCCTTCCGACGACGGCACCAACTTTTTCCCTCTCACAACTCCGATCCTTTCTCGAGCACTCTGCTGAACAGTTTGTGCTGCAAAACAAGAGCATAACCGAGGGGGACCTTGAGTTCGCCAGAAACATCTTATCTGATCATCTACACTTCGTGACGTCCTCTGACAACATCGCTTCTTTCGAAGATAAAAGGAAGCAACTGAGCCCTGCAGTTCAAGCAGATGCTTTGGCTCATGAACAGACCATCATCGTCCCAAGCACGAAGAGTGGGTTTTCTTCTACTGGCAAAGTCAAATCCGCGCCTACTCGAGTCAATCTCATGATGAGCAAGAGAAAAATCGTGCCAATGCAGAATCAGATTTTGACGGCTCTAGGCGCACTGAGTTCACCAGAAGCAAAAAGGCACGTCGAGAACCATAACAAGGACCTAGAGGTTGAAAGCGAGATGGTTCGACAAATGGACAACGTCCGACAAAATTATACTGAAGCGGAAGATAAAATAATCAATTCTGCGCTGGGTCTCAACTCCGGCATGAAGATGAAGGGGGCAATACCGTTTCAGAACTTCAAATCAACCTTCTCCACATCGAAGTCTTTTGGAGGTTTTTACAACGCTAAAGAAGGCGACATTTATTCCACGTCACTGCTGACAATCAGAGGTGACCACAGCCAAGTCGCTGCTAGGTTCGCCAACTATTACTTCCAATGTATGAACCTGGCATTTGGTGTACTGAAGGAGGATTTAGCTGGTGAGAATGAGTATTTGGAGGTCCCCAACAAGCACAGCTTGGTCTTGAAACAAGACTACGTCTTTCCTTCACCTCTCTCAAATCGAGAAGGCATCGTGAAAATCGTCTGGAAGAGGTTGGATGAGAAGTCCGTCATGGTCGCGTATCACCCACTTACCTCGCACCCCAAAGTCGAAAACAAGGATGGCGATGCTGTAATAAGAGCCACTGTTCAATGCGCTATTCTACTGACACAGCTGGACGACGAAACTACCGAGGTTGACTGGGGGATGCACATTAATTTCGGAGGGAATCTTCCCAAGGCTGTCGTTAACAGTTTCATCATTCCGAACTCTAACAGAATCCTCTCTCATCATCAAGCCTTCTTCGCCTGCTTCATCCACTTGGAAGACCTTACGAGGGAGGACGGCAAGCTCTTGGGCGAGATCTTTGTCAACCAAATCAAGACGGCCAGGAAAAGGGGCGGCTGGAAAAAGCGTGCTGAGCTCGGGAAGGTCGGTGTCGACGAGTTCCTCTACATCTCCGTAGCAATGCGTGAGCTTTTATCCCGCCGCCCCTGGATCAGAGCAATGCTACACGAAATCAGCCTTAATCAGATCAAGGTCGCGCCGACGGTGACAACACGACTCAGTGACATGAAAGACCACGACGCCATCAACTTGGCCAAGGGACTTTCCACTATCATCCTCTCAAACACAGAGGCGCCTGCTGCAGTGGATCACTGGATCGCCCAGAACGCCGCGCTGGAGGAGTTCGAGAAGGAGTATGCGTGGATGCGATCGTTCTTTGTTGAGATCGCTCAGTTTAACTTGAACACGAGTAACTTCGGCTTGAAACTTCGAGTATTTGGAGGCGCTGTCCTAAGCATGGTCGATCTTATCACCGACGTTTACATGACTGTTCGCTTCTTCAACACGGAGGGTCAGGAAGGCTACGGGAGGATCAACGCCTGGCTGATCGGCTTGACGATATCCTTGCAAATTCTATTATCATATTTTCAAAATAGGAAGAAGCCGTCGATATTTTTCCAAGACACTTTCTTCACTCTGGTCGGCTTCCGGCCTGCTCTCGACGCCTATCGAGTTGGGTCAGGCTCTGAGCAGGAAGACCATCATCTTTTTGCTCCACTTCAGGAAATGTGAGTTTTGGTCAGACACGGGTATCATCATGCTGAAACTCTTCATTTTTTTCTCACCCATTCGTCTTCACAGGACTTGGTGCAAGTGCATAGAAATGGTCTTTGAAGCCATACCGGCCTCGATCGTTCAAGTCTACGCCCTCGTCCTTGCTAAGGAGAAGAGGGTAGATGCACTGGTCTCGATTATTATCTCAGCAGCTGCCATTGCGTTTTCCTCATCCATGATAAGCTACGATTTTGACACTAGCCCTACCAACAGGACTTCTACGCCATTTTTCTACGGCTATGTCCCTGACAAGGCGCTGAGTCGCGCTGTGTGCTTCCTCTCAATGATGTCGCTCACGTTCGCACACGTCTTACTTCAGACATTTGCTTGCGCTCTACTTGCGGCGACAAATACGATCTGGCTTGTTTACTTCCTTTCTGTAGACATGGCTCTCTTCATCCTCTACAAGATCATGCGGAAAGACTTCTTTTACTATGCTAACCTCACGGGCTTCTTAAGACTAGTAACCGCCATTCTAAATCGATTCACGGCAAAAATACTCGTCAATTTTACCTTGCTGATGCAAGCACGTTGTCCAATGGAATGTGGAGGGCTCCCGTTTGTGTCCTCCCTGGTCATCTCTTCCGCAGCAAGCTTTGTCTCGGCGAGCCTCTACTCAAGCCACTACAACGAAGGAGGAGAAGGCACAACGAAGCTTAGTGACGACACTTTGAAGGCAATCCTAGCCAGCTTGTACTGAGTTTGGTTCATTTCTGGTGTAGTGTTCATCGCCGTGATCAAACGAGAATACTGGCACACATTCTTTTCCTTAGACACCGCTTCGGATTACTGCAAAAGATTTGACATGAATCTGAGGGACGACCAAGAAGATGCTAAAAGCTCAACGTTCTTGTGTCATCCTGACTGTTACAAGTCATGGGGAGAAGAGCTGCTCAAGCCTTGGACGTTGAAAAACTGGTCAAGATGGGAGGAAGAAAAACCAGCGTGGTTCACCGACGCCTGGATAGAATGCGTGCCCAACGAGTACATACCGTACGACTATCGAGTCAAGTACAAGAAAACGAAGGGCCGCGTCGACCCACAGATGCGGAGGAGGTCGACCGTGCAGCAAGTGAAAATGCTGATGGGCGACGTAGAGGAGAAATAGTTGTAAATTGCTGAAGCGTAATTTAAATTGTTAAGAATATAATGTTCATTTTTTTACTGTTTGATTTTGACCCTGGTCTGCCCCTGGTCCAATTTCAGTCAAGGCCAAGGCTCAAGGAAAGAGCAAGTCTGAAAATTAAATCTTTTTCTAGCATCAGCTAAAGTTCAATCTGGCTTTCATTAAGGAGACGGCGAGCCTCTTTGCCATCCTGTTTCGCCCGTCGTCGCTGCACTGCAACACATCCATGATGAGCTTCTCCGCCAGCAGCCCGTCTTGGAAGACGTACGCGTCAGATTTTTCCTCCGTGCCGCTGAGGGTCGAGGCATCGCCCTGCAGAATGTTCGCCCTCGCTCCCAGCCGGGCATTCTCCCTAGCGTTCAAAATGACCTCCTCCTTGGCGCGGGCGCAGATATCCTGCAGGATCTCGAGGATCTTGTCTCCGCGAGGGCCCTCGCAGTCGTTGAATCGCTTCTTGTCCATGATCTGCGCAAAGCCGTCCAAGAACACCAGCGCCATCCTGACTATGAAGGCGTCCTCCGTCATGTCACGATCGAAGAGCGTGCTGTCTGCGACGCCTCCGAACTGCTTGTTGTGGAGGTAGTCAGGGTCGTCCGTACCAAACAGGTCGATGGGGTCGGCAACGAATTTGTTCTGCACGTCGGTCCCCTTGACGCGCTGGTCGTTGTCCCATTCACAGGTGAACCAGCTGCCGTCCTTCTTGTAGAAGCTACCCTTGCCCTGGCGATGGTCGGTATCGAACATGCCCTCGTAGCGGCCATCCACGTTGTAGTAAGTGCCAGCCCCCTGCTTCATGCCCTCCTCGAAGTGGCCCTCGTAGTAAATACCGTCCGAGTAGGTTTCCTTGCCGTAGCCGGAGCGCTTGCCATTCTTGAACGAGCCCTCGAACCAGATAGTTTCCTTACTCGTACCGTCAGGAGGCTCCCTATGGTACTCTACGCCGTGACCGTGCTTCATCCCGTCCTTGAAGGCTCCGATGTATTCCTTCTTCTTCCTGTCGGAGGATTCGCGATCAAGAGTTCCGTCCGGCTTCTGAGGCTCAAAGAAGAGCACCCCGTGGCCGTCGAACTTGCCAGCGACGAAGTCGCCATCGTACTGCATCACCTCGGTGCCTGGGAAGTAGAGAGTCCCCTTGCCGTGGTACAGGTTGTCCTTGAAGTGCCCCTCGTAGTAAACGTACTCGTCCTCCTCATACCCCTCCAACTTCTTCCAGATCTTACCCACATGGTTTCTCCCCTCCTCATCTTCCTCTCCCTCAAACTGCTCATGCCCCTCGAACGTCTTTCCCTCAATCTGCGCGTGACGAGCCGAGAAGGAGGAGAGAAGCGACGAGTTAGAATTAAGTAGCGGTAGTAGACGAAATTGTATTTTTCGACGCGGTGGATTGATCCCCCGCTCACCTCCTTAAACGCATCCACAGCCCTCCCGTTCGCAATCTCCCCCGGCAACTTCTCCCTATAATCCTCCGTATCAAACAACTCCCCGTCAATCTCATGTAAAAACATAACAATGTCTTTCCCCCCCGCCTCCGCCGCCACATGCATAGCATTGCAGAAGCCCTCCTTGTCAGGGTCACCGTTGTACATGTATATTCGATGATTTTTTACTAGAGGCATTGAGTTTTGTGTATCGAATGCTATGTGGACGCCGAATTCGACGTCGATGAGCGAAGGGTGCTTCTGGAGGGAGTCTTTTACGAGGTCGAAGTTGCAGGCGCGGAGGGCGTAAAAGAAGTCGGATTCTTCGTTGCCGGAGTAGCTGTTGTCGTCGGAGTTAGGGTCTTCTCCTTCTTCTTCGGCGATTGTAGAGGGTTGGGAGGACAGGCTGCGGCGTGAGCTTGGGCTTACTGGGGCCGTGCCACCGCTCATGTCGGCTGGTTGGAGGGATTGGAGTTTCGCTTGGAATTCTTGCAGGTTAGCACCAGGGTTCAGGATAGAGGAACGACGACGGCCGAGGTGTCGAGCGTCTTTTTTTGTTTTAGCGAGACTGAGCGATGGTGACAGGGGGGGTTAGATGTCGGAGATTTTGTACGGGGAGATGTTGGTGTTTTTTTCACGAACCTCTTCAACTTCGCTTGGAACTCCTGCATCATCGAACCTGCGACAAGCGACAAAGAAGGAGGTGTATACAGCGTTAGTAATCGTGGCGAAGTTGAAAGCAGCTCCGTAACGTGCGGATTTTCATAGATGGCGTCTGACGCATTCCCAGCTCGTCGCTTCGCTCCTCGCAGCCTCTCACCTCCTCCTTCGTTGGACGCATGGGACTTGGGTTTGACTGATACTCTCCTGTTGCCGGTTGGAGATTTTAGTTGCCCCCCCGACTTCTTCTTTAGTTCACCGAGTGCGGCTAGCATTGACATTGTCGTGTACGTTTATCACCGAGGTGTGTGTGGGAGGATTTTTTGGTGGAGATGTTGGACGGGCAGTTCAGGTGATAAAGGGTCTTGTTTAGGATTGGAGTCCGGGAGCTTGTTTTTAGGTTTTGGGTGTGTGTGAGATGAACAGACGTTGTGGTTGCGAAGGTTTTTGATGAACGTTTGCGATGGACAGGGTGATGGGGAGTCTGTGTATTGCCAGCCTTTTTCCTTTTCCACGAGACGAGATTATGGAGGTTTAATTTGTGATTTTATCTTAATAACGTCCTTATTTGAACGTTATTTGCTTGTTTAGATGACTGATGCTGGAGTTTTTGCTTCAGGCGCAGATAAATTTTCTACCTTAATTCAGTTAACCCCAGGGGGGAATGGAAATGCTGCAGCAGAGGAGAAGATCCGGTCACTGGGAACGCTACTATACTTGGGATTGTTTCAGGAAAACGAAGCTGTACTAAACGAGGCTAGGGTTGAGCAACCAAAACCAAAAAAGATTGATATGAAGACGTGCGGGATAGACGGGTGCCAGTACAAGGCTGCTCACGCGTCAAACATGCAGATTCATAAGGCTAATAAGCATGACATTGACGTTCATTGGTATCCCTGCGATCAAGATGGGTGTCACTACAAGGCAAAGCAAGCAGGCGACCTCAGACGACATAAAAAGTTTGTGCATGATCCTGACGCTCAGTGGTACTGCTGCGATCAAAAAGGCTGCGACTTTAAAACAAAGCGATTAGAACACGTTAAACGACACAGAGAGAGCGTTCATGATATCGGCGTGCAGTGGACGTTTTGCCCTGAAAAAGGCTGCAACTACAAATGCAAGCAAAAGTTCTCCCTCAAATCGCACACGTGGAATATGCATTCTTTGGACAATCCCAACAGGAAGAAGTTGACAGCTCAGCAGCTGGAGAAGAACATCAAGAGGGAGAAAGAGGCAGCCGCTAAAGCGGCGCTCCCCAGGAGGAAGAGTTCCAGAAGAGTGACGCCGCCCGCCATTTTGGACGTCTCACACATCTACTCTCCCCGCTTCAAATGGAGTAACGAGGAGGACTCGATTTTAATCGAGGCGGTCGGCAAGTTTGGCGGCTCTCTCGCGAAAAACAGTCTCCCCAACAGCATGTGGGAGGAGATCTCAAAGCTCCTCCCTGGCAGGGGCCCGTCAGGAGTATCCACCCGTTGGAGAATATTATGTGGTGGCAGCGTCGGAGTTATTTATAAAGATGACAGTGAGGAGGAGGATTACTTTGTCGACGACAATGACAATAACGGTGACGATGACGATGGCAACGAAGCATACCGCAACTTTGCTGTTGAAAAAAAATTTCTCGGAAATTGTGTCAATCCCGAGAAGATAGTCATGTTAGACGATGATGATGACGATAGCAATAAAGTTTGCGTCAAACCACAACATCAACAGATGCATCCTGCGGCTGCCGAGTGGGCTAAACAAAAGCAGCAATTCCAGCAGCAACTCCAGCAGCAACTCCAACAACAACAACAACAAAACCAGCCTCAATAGCCCGTCCCTTTGGTGGAGGCCGCAGCGAACTCTCCGTCCTTGTTCGTCGAGTCTTCGAGTCCCCATAGTAGTATCAGGAATTCTATTTATGCACTTGCAGGAGTGGGACAAGGAGGTGGCCGCCATGGCAATCCATACGGGCCTTAATGTATTGCACCTTTGCTAAATTTCAGTGACAAAATTGCGATTGTATTTTTATTTCTGTTGGATTCCCTTCACGACAAAAGTAATAATACCCTTCCTCTCTTCTCTCATTTCAAAAGCACTGCCTTCGCCCTTTCTTATTAATTAGTTTAACACCCCTGACCCCCCCCAGCCAGCGCCTTATAATACCTCGAATCGCAATACGTCGGTTTACCGTTACTCTTCTTTGCGGCAAACTCAGCCAATTTATCATCCTTCACCAACTCATTTAGCAACTCAGGGTTATACTCGTTGAAAATAGGTTTCTGATTCGAAGCATAAGCGAAAGTACCACATGACAAAACCCAACCTACAGACAACGTCAATAATATAGTCTTCAACTTGGATATAACAGGTTCCACGTCTTCCCTGTATATCATTGCGTCTCTTATTTGACCTTGGGTTGATTTTTTTTCTACGGTACCGTCGTACCATCCTGTCTCCTCGTAGGCTATGTAGTCGGATTTAAGGCGGGAGCCTACGTACGTCCACCCTGAGTATATTCTTATTAGGAAGACTAGGAGAGCGGAGAGGGAGCCGAGGTTTGAGGAGGTTATTTTCTGGAAGAGGAAGCCGGGGAGGACGTAGGTTGAGCAGGAGATTGGGTAGGATATTAGGACGGTTAGGAGGGCGTAGACGAGGAAGAGCTTGAGAGGTAAGGTCGGAGAGAGAGGCCAGGAGAAGAAGGGTTGGGTGAGGAGTTGCTGGTATTCGTAGACGGGGAGCTGATCTTCTGGTATAACTTCGTCGCCTGCGAATTTTTGATA
Organism: Triparma verrucosa; assembly: GCA_030267905.1. Classification (NCBI taxonomy): domain Eukaryota; class Bolidophyceae; order Parmales; family Triparmaceae; genus Triparma; species Triparma verrucosa. The sequence continues at coordinate 63,966 of BRXX01000423.1, forward strand.
TGCGGGCATGCTATCGTTGTCACTGCTACCGTCTTTATAGTGCAGTCGAATAGAGTGTCGAATAGATTTTCGAATAGAGTGTTGAATAGAGTGTTGAATAGAGTTTCTAGCGAATGCGCCCCTTGAGCTGGCGGGCGCATGGCCCATATTATGGCCTATATTATTCGAATCAACGCCATTAGGACACATCCCATAATCCAAACGGACTAATGTGAAGGATGTGGACAAGGAAAGGAGGAGGAAACAAAGTAACGTTGCGAAACGAATCATAGCCAAGAAGACAAAAATGGTCATTTATGGATATTTGCCAGGGTAGTGATCTAAAAGCCAATAAATCCCCTTTATCGTTGACGTCACTGTCCCTCCCGTTTACAACCTGTTATCTAAGCCACGTAATCGTCGCCCTGTGTTATCTGGGAGCATTTTTATTACGAAATAAAGATTTTACAAGTGATATAACCTTGAGCGCCTCTTCGCGCCTCATCACACTTTTGGACGATTTAAAACGTTTGCAACACGTTTCTGCTGTCCGCGGTCGAACATTTAGGGGAGAGGGCGGAATCAAGTTCTTTCAAACTTAAGTCCATCGGCGCCCTGTATCTTCTACGCCGTCGTTGACGCCGTCTTTGATTGTTCTAAAGAATAAGAGCAATTTCAGAAAAACTCCCACCGAGCTTACAGTACAGTACTGTAGTCCTCCAAAGTGCATAGTCCTCCAAAGTGCTGTTAACAGTGCATTATAGTCAGCTGGGATCGCTAGCTCCGTTTCATCGGTCTCAACATGAATCTTCTCAGCTATGTGCATTCGTTATTGCTAATAATCAACATGATACTGTTTAAAAGCACGGCTTTCACAATCCCATCAACAATCCCATCTACAATCCCATCTACAATCCCATCTCGTACTCGAGTCCCGACTGTACATCGAGCAGCTACACCTACATCAGCTGTACCTACAGGAAGGATTATTCATTCATCATCATCGACAACCTTACAATCATCATCCTTAAATCAATCGGACGATGATAATAATAACAAGTCCTCTGATAACGACGGATTCCAAATCCCTCCAATAATCTACCTCCTCTCCGCCTCCGCCCTCTGGGGCACCTACCCCTCAACAATAAAATCCCTCTTCGCCTCCCCCGGCGCCTCCATAACCCCCCAAGAAGTCACCCTAATCCGTTTCATCCTCATGGCCTTCCTCTCCATAACCCTCCGTACAATCTCTCCCTCCCCTCCTCCAACCCCGCCTCCCCCCAAAACTTTCAAAGAACAAATAGTTAAAAGAGTACCCAACTCAATATACTTATCATCCCTCGAACTTTCTACCATATCATTCTTGGGGACGCTACTGAACACTGGAGGTCTCGCGAGTCTACCGGCGCTTAAAGGCGCTACGTTATTGACGAGGTGAGATAAAAATATTATTTAATAAGTTGGGGTTCGGTGGTTTGTCGCGATTGTTGCGGTTTTTGAATGGTTTTCGTTTGTTTTCTAATACGTCTGCCGTTGAAAAAAATTGTGCGATTCGGTAATCTTTCACAGCTTAAATATTTTCACTCCGATAATTAGCAGCATATTCGGAGCTACTGAATCCGAAAGAAAAGTCGATACATTAACCTGGATAGGATGCCTGACGGCGCTGATAGCTTCTACTTACGCTTTGATACCTGACGGTGGAGGTTTAGATATTTTCGACGGATTTGGAGGAGCGGAATTTTCTGTTCTTGGAGGTAGTTTCTTTTTCGCTACGGCTAAAGTGAGGTTGAGTAGTATGTTGAAGGTGCATGGAGATGAGGATTTGACGACAGGGAGGATTGTGGGGCAGGCGGGACTTGCCGCTGCGGGTTTGGGGATTGTTGATGAGACTAATTTGGCGCATGAATTGGGGCCGGAGCTTTTCGGGGGGGGGGGAGTTGTTGTTACGGACGCCGCGAGGATCGTGGGAGGTTGGGTGGGGGACGTGACGTTGGAGCAGGTTTTTTGGGTTGTGGCTAGCAGCATTTTGAGCGGGGCGGGGGCGTTGTGGTGTCAGGGAAAGGGGCAAAAGAGGTGAGGGGTATAGCGGAAACGAGAGTCGATTAAGTGTACTTGAGGCCGCTGCCGCCGCTATTCGCTCTAACTGCTCGCTCCTCCAACCCCCCCGCTACAGCGTGCCGGCCCCGAAGGCTCAGCTGTTTTTCAGCACACAGACGATATTCGCGGCGGTGTGGGCGCTGGTTCTTCTGCACGAAGAGATTACGAACCACGAGTTGGTAGGGGGAGGGATTTTAGTTGCAGGGTTGACGGCGGTCAGTTACTTGCAATCACGAAAGTACGAGGTCGAAGGAGACAAGAAAACACAATGAGAAGAATGAAATAATATTTTATGCAAACTAATAAAACAACAACAGCTAGGCACCTTTACTTCTTCTCATCCTTTCCTCCTGCATCACCGCCGCCACCGCCACCCCCCTCTTCGTCGTCCTTCTCCCTCATCTGCCTCGGTATGAACCGTCCCTCGTCGTCAAACATATCAATCGTAGGCATTCGATCCCCCACCGCCTTGCTCACAAACGGTATCCCCCCGGGCTCCCTCCCCAGAAGGCTGCTAACTGCGCAGTACCCCAAGACCCCGAGAAGGGCAACGAAGGTGACGTCGTCGAACGTCTCAGTGAACGAAGCGGGGAGGCTGAGGCCCACGGCCGGGAGGGCGAACTTAGCCAAGCCTTGGAGCAGACCAGGGAAGATCAAGGCGATGTCGACGAAGATGGCTTGCTGGAGGTTCCACCGCACGAGCCTGTCGAGATTTATAAGTAGGGCCTTCGTTAGATTGGAGATTGAAAAAGCAATCTTGGTCGCTAAGAGGCTTGGAATATATTCACGTGGGGATTTTCGGTCGCTTCGCTCCCTCGACACCTTCTCACCTGTTGAGCTTCGGGTTCCCTGCCAAAAAGTTGAGCGCGAAGAAGGCCACGAACCCCGAGAACGGTATCTGCCTGTACACTATGTAGACGAGGGCTATGGCGTTGATTATTATGTTGTCCTCGCCCTGCAGAAGAAAACGGCCGTACTGGAGGCCGTCCATTAGGGGGAAGAGGTAGGGGAGCACGGAGAGGACCTTCTCGGTCTGGTTGGGAGGCTTGTCGTTGAGGAACTCGAGCTTTTGGAGGGCCTTGTCGGCCTTCTCCTTGGCGAGCTTGGCCTCCTTCTCGGCCTCGATCTTCGCCTGCTTCTCCTCCCGAATGTACGAGTCTATGCGGGTCGCCATCTCCGACACTCCCATCTTGAACTCCTCTACGTCCAGCACGTTGTTGCCGTCAGAGTCGAGCTCGCCGAAGAGGCGCCTGACGGCCGTCTCGTCGAGGTCCTCGGTCTTGAGGTTCTTCTTCAGCCCTGCGATGAGCTCGGAGTAGGTTATCACGCCGTCGGAGTTGGAGTCGAACTGGGAGAAGGCGGCGGCAAGCTTCGTCGCCTTCTCGGCGGCGAAGGCGGCCTCGATGGAGGCAGCTGGCAGCGGGGGAGCGGGGCAGCGCAGCGGAGGGTAAAGAAGTTCGAGGAGAAGGGTTAGAGAAGAAAGATCGATGACGATGTCAGATGAGAGGAGCGGCGCGAGTTAAAAAAGTTGACGCGATGGATCCATCGCGTCAACCTGTCGAACACTTCAGCTTTTTGTTTTAGGGGATAAATTGTCCATAAAACGACATCTGCAAACAGCTGGTAGGGTTTGTCGACTCACCTTCGGCCCTTAGCTTCTTAGCCTGGGCGAGAATGGCCTCTACCTCGCTCTCTTCATCACTAATTCCACTAAACAGGATTGGACGCTGCTGGTTTAGTCGGCGAGGGAAATTACTCGATTTTTTGATTCCCTGGCGGAGGACACCAGCTGAATACCGCACTGGAGGCCGAGAGATGTAACCCGTGAACCCTAACGACAGCGCTGGAGCTAGAAATGCTAAAATAATTTTCATGTTGCAAGTTTTTGCATTTTGGGCAGACTGCTGCAAAACGAAAAAGTTGAAATTGATTCTCTCAAACACAGGATTCTCAAACGATGGGCAGCAGCGAGAGCAAACGCGAGGAAGAGGACGTGGTCGAAATAGAAGAGGACGGTGAGTTTGATCGCCCCCGCTTTTGTTTAATTGAAGAGAGGAGTTTCAAAGGGGCAGCAGTGGGATAATTTCCACTTGGGGGGCCTCACAGGCCGATTGCCGTCACGGCAAGCAGCAAGCTTGAAAGTGCAGCCCCCCCCCAGCCCTTGAGCCCCTTCACTCAACTTCGCAACTAACTCGAAACAACACCAACTTTAGAGGAAGGGTTGACGGACACCCTTCGGACCCACCTCACCCGGCTGATCGCCTACGCCGAGAGCGCCGACGTCACGCTGCAGCAGGAGGTCGCCGAGAAGCTCGCCAACGAGGCCGTGAAGCCCGAGAGGCAGCGGCAGATCGTGGAGGTCGGCGGCCTCAAGCTCCTCCTCCCCCTGACGGAGTCCTCAGACACAGAGGTCCAGCGCCTGGCGGCCCACGCCCTGGCGAACCTCTCCGTCAACGCCGAGAACCAGATCCTGATGGCTGCGGAGGGCGGAATAGAAATGCTCGTGCACCTGGTGAAGATCGAGGGGGAGAATTGCGAGGCCGTCCACAGGCAGGCCTCCAAGGCCCTTGCGAATCTTGGAGTCAACAGCGATAACAAGATGAGGATCTCCCAGGCCGGCGGGATAGCGCCCTTGATCGAGCTTGCTAAGGTGCGCGAGGGTTACATATTGAGAGCACGACTTTTGTGAGAGGCGGAGAGAAATTCGCCGGTCAAACACCGCATGTAGGGATTGTCGCTTCGCTCGCCCCTCGGTCATTCGGCTACTATCACCACTTCTTCCTTTTTCTAACTCGTCGCTTCGCTACTCGACCTCCTCGCTAGTCTCGCAACATGACAGTGTCAGTGGAGGCGATTGCCGCCTTGGCAAATCTGGCCGTGAATGACAGCAACGAAAGGGAGATCGCCGAACGCGGAGGCCTGGCCCCGATATTAGACGGCGCCAACACCGACCATCTTGACCTGCAGAGCCAGGTGAGTAAGAATTACTATAATTCGAATAACACTAACCCTTACTGACCCCGACTGACCTGACTACATATATTTAACTCGTCGCAGGCCGCGAGGGCACTGAGAAACCTTAGCGTCAACGAAGACAACAAGAAGATTATAATAACATTAGGGGGCGTCAATATTTTAAAGAAGCTGTGCAGGAATTGCCCGAACGATCGAGTCAGAACGCAGGCGGCGAGGGCCTTGGCCAACCTGGGAACGGACGAGGGGGAGGACACCCACAACGAGGGCAAGTATGAGGAGGAAAAAGGTTGAAGGATTAACAATATCTTTTATGGATAAAAATATTATAAGGGTTACTTCTTCGTGGCGACGTTGTGAAGGTAGATCGACAGCTTTGTTTGCCCGGTCTTGGCCGCCAAAGCGCCGGCGGTCACCTTCTTGAAGTCCATTGTCGCGACAAACTCCTTCGCAGCGCCAAGCTTCTCCGCCATGCCGACGAGCTCCTTCGCCATCTCGAGTTGCTTGTTCGAGACGCACAGGTGAAGGATTGTGCGGCCGTCCAACTTCCTCCTCCAGCTGAAATCGAGGCTTTCCATTGAGTTAGAGGCACCCTCCACGACCAAATCGAGCATGGTTTGCCAAAGTTCGAAGAGCTGCTCCTTCTTCATTTCCTTCGCGAGAACGTTCCTGAGCTCAAAAGGTTCATCCTGCGATGAGCGAGAAGCGACGACAAGTTAGTATACGGTTGCCTTTTTGCGCAGACTAAAGTTGCGACGTTGCTCGGCTCCTCGTATAGTTTCTTACCTCCTCTTCACTGTCGTCACTATCATCCTCTCCATCCTCCTTTCCATCATCATTATCATCATCATTGTCATCCTTATTATTACCACTCACTGATCGCTCCAAAGCGTCGACCAAATGAAACAGAATATTCTCGCCATTTGCGTCATGGCTGAAGAAGAGATCCCGCATCAAATCGCCCTTGACATCTCCTTCCTCGTCGATCAACAACTCCTCTGTATAAAAATTGAGGAACTCCAAGTCTCCGCCCCTCAGAACCTCGTAGAGCACGGGGTGCTTCTTGTCGCCGTCCAAGAGCGCTCCATTGTCGACAAGGCACCTGGTCGCAACCCTGTTCCTGCTGCGACAGGCGAGGTGCAGCGGGGTGACATACGCCGCTTCGACAGAGTTGGCAGCGTTGTCTACGGCCACATCGATGCCGACCTGCGATGAGCGTAATGTGTTGGCGTTGGAAACGGCGGTGGAGTTGGCAGTACACGGCGCGATTTCTCAGCTCACCTGCTCCTTGCTCAAAGCGCCAATCATCTTCTCGACGAAGAGTCCGACCTCCGCACTCGCCCCCTGAGTGCACGCAACATGCAGCGGGGTCAATCCTCGCCTGTTCTTGCCCCTCAGCGCCTTCTTGGCGCCCTCCACAAAGCCTGCGTTGTTCAACAGGAGGTCCAGCAAATCGCCCCCCTCCTTCGCCCCCTCCGCCAGAACGTGCCAGGCACTGTTCCCCCTCTTGTCCACTGCGGCCACCTCGCACCCCATCTCCACCAGCCCGGAGACGACCTTGGAATTCCTCTTCCTCACTGCCAGGTGAAGTGGGGATTCCGAGTAGCCTTGCGTCCGCACCTCAGTGAACTCTCCATCCATATCCATGGCCTGAAAGTAGTCGAAGAGCAACTCAAGAACTTCAAAGTTGTCCTTCACATTCTCCGCCGCCGCGAGGATTAGGGAGTGCTTCAGTCGGTTTAAATTCGTCTCCTCGCCCTCGTTGTCGTCGTCGTTGGGATTGCCCTCGCGAGGGACGGTGGCAGTTTCAAAGTTCGAAAGGAGGAGTTGAAGAACCTCACTCACGCCGCACCTCGCCGCCTTTTCCAAGGCTTTGGGAACAGCGACAGATTCAGAACCAAAGTGTTCCAGAGCGCTCTCGATAAATTGCACATTGCAGCTTTCGATGGCGACCATGATGGGCGTCGAGCTTGTCAGATCCTCCTCCTTGATTGCATGCGCCGCGTCAGGGGCCAACGCTGCCGCCCTGAATACGAGCTCGTGGACCTCGGCCGAGTCGCAAATGGCCGCAGAGTGTAGAACGTTGCGGCGACCCGAGTCTACCTTGATGATGAAATTGTTCACTGTGGCGTCGTCGGAAATGTCTTCCACCGCTTCCAGCAGAGCCTCCACGGCGCTAGGATTGCCCCGCTCCGCCGCCAGATGCAGAGGCGTCTTGTCGTTGTAACTTCCGGCCCGGCTTTCTAGCAGGCGCCTTTTCAGCGTTTCGGCAGTCGGTAGCTTTTCGAGCGCGCTCCTCACAAATTCGTCTTGCTTTCTCACGTGCTGTTCGATCCTGCGAGGAGCATCAAGATTGGGTTAGATATGCGGCCACCGAGGAGCACTCCAAAATGTTCTACAGTTTCTCACCTCCTGAGCACGGCCGGATCTTCCCCAAACGTGTTGTACTCCGACCTCCTGTCGAGGTACTTCTTCGGGATCTTCCTCGCCACCAGGAGTGTGCCATCAGGGGTGAACGCGACATCCGCCCCGCCATCGCCGTCATCCTCCTCCTCTTCCTTTTCGTCTCTCGTCGTCTCCGAATTTTCAATTTTCACCTCCTCATTCTGCTCGACCATGGCGTCAACTAGAGCCCTGTCCGCCTCCCACTCATTGAGCTTCTCAACCACGAGCGGCAGCATTGAGAAGACGCACTTCGCCACTTCCCCCCCGCCCCAAGCACTCGCGTGAAGCGGGTTGAATCCTTGGAAGTTGGAGGAGCGGTCCAAGATAAAATCCATCAAGTCCGACGGAGCTTCATTCTCCATGACAAACTGCGGCGAGCCGAGGAGCGAGCCGAGGAGCAGAGCGACGAGTTAGAATTGTGAGGCGTTGATAGCGCGGAGGAGGAACGGAATTAACGCATTCCCAGCTTCTCACCTGGAAGATAATCTCGAGCTTATTGACGTCCCCCTTTGCAGCGGCGAGGCAGCCGGCGCTGGCCTCCTCGAACTTAGGAATGGGGGTTTGTTTCGGCCCGACCCTGCACTTGACCTCGTTGAGGTTGGGGTTGCACTCCCTGAGAATAGCATTCAAGTTCAAGTTGGTGGTGTCGTCACCGCCAATCGCCAACGCCAAACAATTTCGCCCCCTGTCCCCCTCGTTTGATATCCTCGCCCCCCTCTCCAGCAGGAGCTGGAGGGCGCGGCTCTCGTCGCCCTCGGTGGACGATTCGACCGCCAGCGCCGCGGGAGACATTCCCATGTCGTTTAGCGAGTCGATTGAACCTCCGTGATCGATAAGAATGTCGAGGGATTCGAAGTCGGAGAGAGTACCTGCCACGTGCATCAAGCTGTTACCGGTAATGGCGTTGTTGTCGTCATCGTCGTCGTCGTCAACGTTGTTGTTGTTGTTGTTGTTGGTAGTTTGGTTGGGAAATTCGGAAGAATTTGAGTCTGCGAAGAGCGAAGCGATGAGTTGGAATAAAGCAGCGGAAGGAGCAAATTGATAAGTTTCTACATACGGGGTTTGCCCGACAAATGCCCCCCTCCGCTTCTCATTCGGCTTCTCACCTTCAACAATATTGACAACGCTGACAACACCGTCATCTCCACTCCTCCTGTCGTTGACGATTTTCTCCACCGTCTCCTCTCCCAAAATGCCCTTCAGCAACTTCAAGAGACTCCCAAGCGTCGCCGAATCCTGGAGGTACATGCACGCCATGACGACGTTCCAACCTTTAGTGTTCGTCCTTTGAACGGCTCTGAGGATGTACTCAGTCGATCGGAGAGGCTCCCCCTCCTCAGAGTAGTTGATTAGGAGGGACCTGAAGGTCTCCATGGGCCTGGAGTTCGCCATGGAGTAGTGCATGGGAGTGTTCCCGAGCTTGTCGGGGTTGGAGCTCGGGTCGTAACCGAAGCGGAGGAGGATGGGGAGGAGGGGAACGTTCGATGACAGCACGCAGACGTGGAGGGGGGTCTGGAGAGTTGTAGAGCAGAGAGGGATGAAGGAGGGGACAGTCTGAGGGGGGACGGCGTGGCGCTGCACGAGCTGGAGGAGGGGGAGGAGGGAGGAGGGGGAGGAGGAGGGGGGGGAGGAGCAGAGGTAGAATATTTTGTTGAAGGCCGTTTTGAAGGAGGTTTTGTCAGGAGGGGGAGGGGCGGGGTCAAGCTTGTCCTTCCGACGGGTGTTCAGGGGGATCTTGTGCGTAGGGCTGCGGGGGGTGTTGTTCGAGGAGGGGATGTTCTCGGGGAGGTCAAAGGTGGGAATGACGGGGGCATACTTGGAAGTAGTAGGGAAGTTTGAAATTGATATTGATACTGACTTTGAGGGAGGGTTAGGCAGGGACGCCATTATTGCTTGTGGGGTTGAATGAGCACAGTGCGACGGGTGATCGTCGTAAGAGAAAGATAAGCCCCTTTTGCAGTGCAAGTTTGGTTTGGTTTGGAGGCCTGTCTTGTTTTGGGATGTTGTTTGAACAACTGTTTGAACAGATGAGGAGGCGAGTAGGGTACCCACACACAGCAGGGGGTAGTTGGGGAGTTATAGCCTGGGATGGATTGAGTGGTGCGTCTTTTTCCACTTTCCCTGCTTGGTGATCCAGTGATTTGCAAAGCGGTGTGATGGGCGACTTTTCAGCATTTTGCGTCTGCTGCCCTGCTTGTGCGTTCCGTCCGCTAAACTGGCTCTTTTACGCTTCCGAGGTCCATTGACCTTCATCGTTGTCCTTCTTCTGTTATTAGAAAGTGGTGTAGCGTCCATTGAGTCGAGTAAACCTTCACTTCATAACCAGATTGCGACATCGCTGAATTCAGGACTGAAGTGTCCCAAGTCTGCTGTGAAGGAAGCCCCATTATTATTACCGCGTGGAGGAGTAGCTGCTGTGAAGCGAATGCAGGGGTTCAGGAATGCGGTATTTCCCATCTATGGACGTGAAGAGATAATAAAGGTGAGGCTGCTACTACAGTGCACTGTACTGCTGCTGCTACTACTGCTGCTGCTGCCGCTTACCCTGTAACGTCAATCCCAGTTCTTGTCCGTCGCAGGAATCAAGTTCTTCATTGTCTTTGTCCTCACATTGACACGCGACACGAAGGACACCCTCATGGTCACACAGTGCGGGGCCGAGAGCATAGGTGAGGGACAAGAAAGACAAGAACGACAAGAAATATATAGGCTGCCTAATTCACAAGGCGGACTGAGCGCCAACGTCCGACGCATGAACACCAATATTAACGACACCCCGCTTTGAAACCCTAACAGCGTTCATGAAGGTCTACGGCGTCCTCCCTTGCGCGGCCATATTCATAGCCCTCTACAGCAAGCTCGACTCGTACCTCGGCCCCTCCAAGAAGCAGCTGCTGTACTACCTGACCGTCCTGCCTTTCTTCGGCTTCTTCCTCCTCTTCGATTTGTTCATCTACCCGAGCAGGGATATGATTCAGCCGTCGTACGAGACGGTGGAGTCGGTTTTGGGCATAGGAGGAGTGCTGGCGAAAATTGCGTCAAACTGGACAAGGTGAGAAGTTTGTTATGTTTGCTGATTACGAGGCTACGCAACATCCTAACAATTTCACGCTTTTCGTTGCGTTGCCGCTTCAGTGCACTGTTCTACATCATCAGCGAGCTCTATAGCAGCGTCAGCATCGGCATCCTCTTCTGGGGGTACGCCAACGAGGTCATCGGGGTCGAGCAGGCTCGGAGGTTCTACCCTCTGTTCGGGCAGATGTCGTCGCTGGGACCCATCGCTGCGGGGCAGTACGTGGTGCAGTACTCGTCCAAGGCGGACACCTTTCAGAGCAGGTGAGACGCTGCGAGGAGCGAAGCGACGACGAGCTGGGAGCGTCAAATCGCTTTGAAAGTAGGCGTCTACACCAATGTCACCGCTACACAGTTCCAACTCATGCAATCACTCGTCGCAGCCTCAATCGCCTGACCTTCGTCATAACTCTGAGCGGCATGATGATCGTCGGTCTGCGCACTTTCAGCGCAGCTTACATCCGACGCATTTCCCCGGCTTCCGCCGAGGTTGGTGGCGGCGCTGGAAAGAGCAAGGAGAAGAAGAGCAAGGTGAGGAGCGTGGAATGCGAGGATTACGACGAAATATTCGGGATGATGAAATTGAAATTCTAACGTCTTCGTTTTTGCAGCCGAAGCTAAGCATGGTGGAGAGCGCCAAGTTCTTGGCCGGAAGCCAGTACTTGCGGCTACTGGCCATGATGGTGATTGGGTACGGCCTGAGCATCAACTTCACCGAGATAATATGGAAGTCTCTCGTCAAGAAGCAGTACCCGTCCGCCCTTGAATACTCGCATTTCATGGGCGTCTTCAGCTCAGTGGTCGGAGTGACGACCTTCTTCGTCATCTTCGCAGGAGGAACGGTAATCAAGACGCTCGGCTGGAAGGTCGGGGCGCTGGCGACTCCATCCATTATGTCGCTGTTGGCCATCCCGTTCTTTGGCGCGATTCTGATCGGAGGCGTCGATAACCCGACCAGCCTCAAGATCGCCGTCGGCATCGGGTGCCTGCAGAGCATTCTGTCCAAGGCGACCAAGTACGCCTTCTTCGACCCGACAACACAGATGGCCTACATTCCGCTCGACGAGGAGAGCAAGGTCAAGGGGAAGGCCGCGATCGACGTCCTCGGCAGTAGGCTCGGGAAGAGTGGAGGCAGCCTCATCCAGCAGGTGCTGGTGCTCGGCTTCGGAAACATCATCACAGCAGCGCCCGCGGTGGTGGTGATCTTCTACTCCGTTTTGCTGGCGTGGATCAGCAGCGCCTCCAAGTTGTCTGTCATGTTCGGAGAGCTGACTGGAGGAGGAAGTGGCAGTGTCAAAGAGAAGAAACACAGGTAGTTTGGATTGATATTAGTGTGGGACAGGGTAAAGCAAATTGGAGTTTTTACTAGAAAAACGAAACCTTTTGGTTTCATTTTAAATATTTACTTCCAACAATTCAGATATCTCAAGACTAGCTCGGGAAACGCTTTTCAAATCTCAAAATGCTTTGCATGCTGGTCAGCAATTTTCTGAAGCCACACATAGGACGCACGGGTTAGGGTTAGGGTTAGGGTTAGGGTTAGGGTTAGGGTTAGGGTTAGGGTTAGGGTTAGGGTTAGGG
>BRXX01000424.1:0-88084 GCA_030267905.1 Triparma verrucosa
ACCCTAACCCTAACCCTAACCCTAACCCTAACCCTAACCCTAACCCTAACCCTAACCCTAACCCTAACAGGCTCAGGGCTCGACCTGAAGATAGCGGGCTCAGCAGCAGTGAGCCTGCTGACCCTGCGGTATCAGGAGGGACCGCACTACTGGTCCGCCCGCCAAGGCTCTTCATGCGCTGCCTTGAAAGAAAAAATTGAGTTGACCAAGAAAAGTTAGATCTTGAAAATGTGGTTGCAGAGTTTCACATTAAAAAAAACAAAGCGTTTTTCCTCTATAGCTCTCCATGAAGAACCCCAATTCCACCCCCCGGTAAATCTAAAAGTTGCCCGTCTTGTGTGAGATACTTCAAAACGAGCGTCCCACCCGCTTCGGCTCCTCCACCATCTCCAACTCCGACTCCTCCTAGCCCAACGCCTGCTCCAGCTCCTGCTCCTGCTCCTGCTCCCACTCCCCCGCCGAAGAACACCACGTACAGGCCGTACATTCCGAGGGTCAGCCAGACTAAGACCATCAGGACGACTCCAAGAACAATTAGTCCCAAGTACACAATCCAGCGTTCTAGGGCCAGTTCTGCCTGAGTCATCTTTGGCTTGTAGGGTTCCGGGGTTATCACCTCCCGTCCCTCTGTCCTCCCTTCCGCTCCGGCTCCACCCTCTCCGCCCCCTCCCCCCACTCCCACACCCCACGCCCACCTCCTTCCAGCAGGTTTGACGCCTCCTCCTCCTAACCCTGCCGCTGCTGCGGCCAGGTGGAACCTGGGTCCTCCGGCATCTTCTCTCTTCTTCTCCACTGAGGCCTCGACAGCTGTCCCAAACAACTTTGAAGCCCCCCTCGACTTCTGCTCCTTGGCAGCCTTCCTGATGTTTCTTCCTCTCCTCTGAAGCGTTTCCTTTCTGAGTCCAAGCCTGCGACGAGCGATGTGATGCGATGAGTTAGAATGAAATAGCGGCGATTGTAGCCTCGCACTCGCTTCTAGTATCGCGTTTTCAATCAGTCGCTTTTCACACCTTCTTTTCCCCTCTCACCTGTACTCGAAGATATCTAGATCATAGCCTGGCTGAACAAAGCCCTCGTCGGCCATGCTTGTTCTTCTGCTAAGCGTTTTTCTTGCGCTTTCTTTCTTCTTCTGTGCTGAAGTCGGTGGAAGAGGGGCATTGACCGGACACGAGTCTCCCATTGCCTTTTGCGGTGGCGGCGGGCCCCCCGGAGTGTGAGACTGTTCCACGTCGACGAAGGCGGGAGTTCTGGGGGCTGGAGTGGAGACAATACTGTTGTCAACGGGCCCGTCCTCGTCCCCCCCTCCCCCTCCCCCTCCCCCTCCCACTCCCACTCCCCCTTCCACCTCGTCCTCCCTAAGGGTGAACTTGTCCCCTATCTTGATGGCAGCCGCGCCAGTCTTCGGAGTGCTGTTCTGGTCGCTGCCGCTCTCGCTGGCATTTTCTGCTTCCTCTCCGTCCCCCTCGCCTTCCTCGTCTTCCCAACCCCCGTCGATGTCTGCAGCGTCATGACCAAATTTACTCCCGGCCTGTTCATCCTCTTCCAGCTCCCCGCTCCCGAAAGCGTTCAGCACCGCCGCTTCAAGCGGCTCGCCGTCTAGCAGCGTCCCTCCAATCCCGCTCCTGCTGATCCTCTTGGCCTTTGCCCTCCTCCTCCTCGTCCTCTCCTTCCTGCCCAGCATCCTCCGCTTCTCCTTGGAGTGCACCTCGTCCTCCATCTCGAGGGCGTGGCAGACGTTCGCGACGACCTCCGCGGCCGCCAACGCTGAGTTCCCGTCCGCCATCAACTTGGCGCCCTCCCAAAGGGACGCCGACCAGCCCCTGTAAAATTCCTTCGCCCTGTCGCTCGCCAAGACGTCCGTCAACCTGCAGAACGCCTCGACACCGCTGTCCATGGCCGCCTTGGCCTCCGGGGTGGCTGCGGCTTCGCAAGTTTTTACGAAATGGCTGGTGTAGTCGATGACCAGCTGCGACGAGGGAAGCGACGAGCGAAGCGAGGATGGGTGTTGACGAGTTAGGATTGCACAACAACGAAATTGCGTGCCATATTATACAAGCCGGGGAGCGAAGCGACGAGTTTAAATCGTGAAGGGCAAGACGCGCGACTGGTCGCGTCGCTCTTTGCTGCGGGTTGCGGGCTCCGTCCTCGCAACTTCTCACCTGACGTCCGAGGGGGCTGGAAATGGTGCTTATGAAGCTGTCGAAGGTCGCCGCATTTGTGGCCAAGAAGGACTGGCCCCGCGGCGTTTCTGACAGAACGTGCATCAGGTTCCGACCTCCTGAGCCGAATATTCGAGCGACGTCGCGGCCCCGCTGCGGCGTGATGGCCTTGACGTACTCGTAAAGCAACGTGAAGAGCTCGGGGAGGATGTCCCTGGCAACGATGGTCGCAGTCGGGTGAAGGATGTAATTGGACGTCGCGGAGCCCGCGGTCTTGAGGATGGACGTCGTCGTATTCAGCGTGGCAGCCTTGGTGGCGTCGACTGTGTCATTAATGGCAGATGTGACGAATTGGGAGGTCCTGCCGATCAGGCCGGGCCGACCTTGAGCTTGAGAGTGGTGAGGATCAAAGGTATCGCCATCGCTGCGTTGTGCGTCGTTGTGCGTGCGGTGTTCTGTGAGTGTGGAATTTTTATGGCGGTGTCTCCTCCCGTAGCTAGACTTTCCCAACTAGACTTCCCCAACTAGACTCCCCAACAAGTAACGCAAACACTCACCCGGTTCCTTGCCTAACATCGTCAAAGCTCAATCCAGAGTGGTGGAGGTAAGGAGAGTCTCCAGCATCGCTTAGATTTGCGTCGTCGTCGTCGTCTCGTAGCATATTTAAATGCCTTTTCCAACCTTGAAAGTGGGGGGGTCGCCGTCTGCAAGCAGATAGGCTCAATTCCTTGGACAATTCGACCCAAAAAAAGCTAACAGGGATTCACGCCCCGCTAGATCAAGTATCGGAGGAGGAACCTTCTTGACCTTAGCCCGTGAGTCCCGTTGATTTTCTAAAAAACGTAAATTTCGCAGCGGCAGCCACACTTTGCCACACTTTAGGCCAAATCTCTGAAATCAGCCAATTTTCATTTCACCTTTCATCTTTTCGCCTCAGACGCGCTGCGCATTCAAGGCATTTGCTACAGGCTCAGGTTGAGATCTTAAGAGAACTACTACACACTCACATTTACAGGAGGGACTTTATAAATCGCTCAATAGGTCCAAACGTCCGGCTGTCTCTTCGTGCTTCGTCGTGGGGTTCGTTACAACAGGGCTCAGTGAACGATTTCGGCCTCGCTTGCAGTCTTGAACTTGTAATCCTTCTCATTGTGTACGTTCAGTGCCACGATGAAAAGTAAATTCGCCAAGAAAAAGGACGAAGGAGGAAAGAAGGCGGAGCAGAAGAAAAAGGCACAGAAGATCGCCGATGCCACGTTCGGCCTCAAGAACAAGAACAAGTCGGCGAAGGTTCAAAAGTTCGTGCAGGCGACGGAAAAGTCGATACACAACGGGGGGGATCAGAAGTCGAGGCAGGCGGCGGACAAGTTGAAGATGGCCAAGGCCAACAAGAGGGCGGCCAAGAAAGGTACGCTGAATTAAGCTATTACTGTGGAGGTCACTATTCCCGCTAGGGAGCCCTTCTACTGCTAGCCCCACACAAACGCAAGCAGCCTAATACTTACACCACACCAAACCACGCCACACAGCTCAAGAGGAGGAACGAGATGCGCTGTTCGGAGCTGCTCTCATGGCCGTCAGTAAGAAGACTACCGTCAGTGGAAAGAAGATTGAGGCCCAGGGCAGGGACGGGGGGGACGAGGAAAAGAAGGCGAAGCCCGGCCAGAGCAGGGCGATGAAGCTAATGTACCAGATGGACGCGCAGGAGCTGGCGGACAAGAACAAGGACGACCCGAACTACGTCGAGACCATGGAGGACGTCATAGAGCAGAAGAGGCAGGAGATGTTTGCCAAGCTCAAGGCTAGCGGGAAGAAGGGGACTCCGGTTACTGAGGCCTCCCTCAAGGAGTGGCAGGACAGGAAGAAGAAGAGGAAGGCCGACGCTGCTAGGAAGCTCGTCGAGGCGGAGATGAAGAAGAAGAAGGGCGGAAAGGGCCTCTCCGTCCTCTCGGGAAGGGCGCTCTACGAGTACAACCAGAAGCTTTTTGTCGACGACGCTGCCGCCGACAACGACGTCAACGTTGTGGGCAAGGACCTCGCCGGGCTTAACGAGGGCGGCGACGGCGATGAGAATGGGCAGCCGGAGACTGTGTTTAAATTTGCTGCAACTGGGGAGGAGGAGAAGAAGTTGCCTGCGAAGGTCAAGGATTTGAAGATCGACGAGTCGGCGTTCCTGGATGGAGACGACGACGACCTGGACGACATCAAGGACGACTAAGCGTGGGAGAAAAGAAATTAAAAACTAGCCAACACACAAACACATTGATGGGAAGTTAAAGCACTTTTTTCTTTCTCAAGGGTTCACCCTCGTTGCTTCGCCGCCCACTACGTCGAGCTGCGCAAAGTTGTCCGTGAGGCGCAAGTACTTGACCTCTTTAGGCCATAGGAGCACCAACAAAAATGTGTCTGGTACCGGGAGGACCTTGCCATCGCTGTCGCGGCCGCCAGGCGGGGGCGGATCGCCTTCGCCCGAGTACGGCAGTCCCGGATTGGACCAGTAAAACTGCTCTCGTGCGGGATCCGAGAGCGATCCCCACTGGGACTTTCGCGCAATCTGCAGCTGTCGCTCTCTCTCCTCGTCCCCGCTGCCCACCCCTTCGGGGCCCACGAACATTAGATCGCCCGAAATCCGATACTGCTCAGATGACTTGCCGAACCACCACACCATCTCGCATGCAGGCTGAAGCCGGGCCTGCCCGACCTTCTCGCTGCGAGCGTCGGTGATCATCTTGAGGGCCTCTCCCCCTGCAGCTGCAGTTCCGCCGACGTTGTCGATGAAGCCTCGAAAGACCACCGTGCGGCACCTCGGCTTGCCCTCCTCATCGACGGTTGCAATCTGCACATAGTTGCCGCCTCTGACCTTGCGAGACCTTGCTATTGATCCAGTGATTCTGTGAGGGAGGTAGGTTTTGGAGTTAGTCTACTGATGTAACGGCCCTACCACTGCTGCTACTGCTTGTACCCGCTCACCTCTCCCTCCAGCTCACTACTCCTTCTTCCACCGACTCTCCCTTCCCTCCCTTCCCTCCGCCACCAATGTCCGTGAGACCCTCGTCGCTCCCGTCGCCGCCGCGGGTGTGAAGCGACGCCATGCTGAACCTAGCCGACGGTATCCCTTGTCGTTGTGTTATATGAGATGTTATGCCCTTAGCAGTGAAGCGCCTAGCGCCAAGCAAGAAATTTGACAAAGCCGTGGTTGGGAAAGGTAGGAGGACGAGCGAGAGGAGGATAAGCGCTCCGGCCAACGTTCGTTGTCGTGTAGACGCCGTGGTTGCGAATTGCGAAAATGTGGACTTCGTCCGATAGAGAAATCGCTTCAAACTGGTTGATCCTCTGAAAAATAATATGGCAAGGACTCTTCTGGGGGCTTGAATTTCACATTCATACGTCTACCTACATCTTCAGCACAAGCGTCCCTTCAATCTCTGAGTAGGTCCTCGCTTCCTCCAAAATTCGTGTGCACGCCATGGAGATAGAAACTGCAGTCTTCTACGCCATCATGGTGCTGTTCACAGTCGCCAACCCGATTCTCCTCCTTGTCCTCAGGCGCAAAATAAAGGCGCTCGCCACACACACAGATAATAATCTGGCCAACGAGATCTACCACTACCAGGAGACCATGTTCTACCTATCAATTCCGTTCATCTTCGAGTGCGGCTACCGCTCCGTCCTTCCGAGGGTGGACATCCCCAGGCTTTGCTTTTGGGACGTATGGGGCAACAATGTTTTGTTCGGAAGGTTGAGCGCCTTCATCGGCGAGTGGTGCTGGATGCTGCAGATAAGTCTGGCCCTGCAGACGATTTGTGAGGGTCTCGCGCAGTCCCTTCCGGCGCACAAGGGTCTCTCCGTAACATCAAAGTTTGCCTTCTCCCTCCCGTTCGTGTGCCTGCTCGCGGAGATCTTGGGAACTGCCGGTCCTGTCACGAAGAATAATTGGTGGTGCATTTGTGAGGCGGTAACATGGACCTACATGTTTGCAGTCGCGAGTTCAGGTGAGAGGTTGTAGCTGTTCTCCGCGCTCCACTGCTTCGCAATTCTTACTCGCTCGTCGCAGCGGCTCTGTACATGTTTCGCCTCATCGATGCCAACGAGGACCTCAAGGTTGTCAACAAGGACGCCAGGACATTCTGTATGTGCCTCTTTATTATTGGTTTGGGTTACTGCCCCTATATGCTGGCTTTGAATATTCCCATGTACGTAAAGAGGTATTATGAGGATGAAGATGACCCGAACATCTCGTACCTCTCTTTCGCTGAAGGACTGCCTGACATTTCCTACTGCCACTCGGACGACAGGTCGTGGTCAGAGTGGTCGGCCGACGCTGCCTGGATGATCCCGTACTTCGGTCCCGCGGTGTGGACGTCCATTTGGATGACCAAGGCGCCGAGGATTGAGACGTCTGCCGATGCAAAGCCCCTCAAGCTTTCCACAGGCGAAAACGATATGGAGATGAATGACTGAAAAAAGAGCCCAAACATTTAATTAGCAAAATCGCGTGTGCATCATAGCACACATAAATACACATATATATATGTTATTATATTAAAATATCCTCGTAACCCTCTAATAGCCCCTGCTCGTGCGCCCCCTGCAACTTCTTAATGGCGCTGTGTGTCAGTCTCCTAGCGTACTCCGCGCTGACTCTCAAATTGACCGCGACCTCCTTGAAACTGAGCTCCTCGCCCCACCTTCCTCCCTCCCTCTGGACCTCCGGCACCTCATCGGTTTCAACAACAGTGTCGAATCCCAGCTCCTTCAAAATCTCGTCCTCGTAGTCTCTGGCCTTGGGCTTCTGGATCCCGTACCGCAAGGCCAGAGCTTCGAGCTCCTGCGGGGCGAGGAACTTCTTCAGAGTCGAGTAGAAGGAGTCCGAGTCGTCGTAGCTCATGGCATCACTCGCACCGGGCGACACGTCACCCTCCGAACTGGTTATTGCGTTGAAGTCGTGGTAGTCGTTGATGTACTCGGTGTAGCCTCCGCCGCTCCTCCTCTTCATGACCTTGATCGCCTCGTTGACCCTCGTCTGAGAGAGGCCAGTGGACTCCGCCAGGTTCTTGGCCGTCCTGTACTCCCCCCAAGCAGTGTTGAGCTTGGCAATTTTGCGGATCGTCGTGGTCACGTGCATGGGCGCCCTGATCACATCGTCCCTCTCCGCGATGGCCCGGAGGATCGAGGCGTTGATCCAGTAGCTAGCGTACGTGGCGAAACTCGCTCCAGCCTCGATAGCTACGGCGTGGTCGTACTTGTCTATGCTCCGCAGCAGACCGAGGCTGCCCTCCTGCACCAAGTCAGACCGCGTCAGAGAGTTCACTCGGTTCAGGCCCCCTTTCCTCTCCAGCGCCTTGCTCACGATGTGCTCCACCAGCCTCATGTTGTGCTTGACCAGGAGGTCCCTCGCCTTCTCCCCCCTCGCGATGAGCGCAGTTAAGCCGTCGGCCGTCACCGCCTCATCGCCCAGAACGACCAGGCACTCCTCGCTCAGCTCCAAGTCGAGCTGCACGGCGGCCGCCCAAGCCTTCGTCGAGGGAGGCTGAGGTTGCACCGTCGACTGGGCGAGGGCCAGCTCCGTCCGTGCCTGCCTCAGTCTCTTGAGCAAATTTACGTCCAGAAGCGCAGCCACGATCTCGTGAGACGGCAGGGGCGGGGGGTAGTACACGCCGGTGTCCTTTCCGGTCACGGAGCTCTCCATTGCGGACGGGCGGGAGTTGAGCAGGGTGGTTGCAAAGGAAGGCCGACTGTGAAGCGGCCGGGCTATATTATTATTAGTGTTTTTAGGAGAAATGCGGCGGTTTGTCGATATAAAGCCGTGATTGAACGACAAGCATGTGTTGTAAAATGTCAGAAGCGTTATTATAATTAACGTCCGCATCGTGTGGTCTGTATAAAGAAGGTACAATTGCTGTGAAAGGGACATCGTAGGTGGCATTATGAAAGTCAGGGGGATCAGCTCCATTTCAGAGCTGAAATTTAGCAAACATGGCGACAATTCATCGATTATTGATCTTCTCCCAATTCCTGCTGTTCATACGGCACTCTGAATGCTTTCTAGTGCCCAACACTTCATCGAAATTACGGCGCTCGTCGTCAATCAATCAGAAAGCCCGCCAACTCCCCTCTCCCTCCTCCGCCCGGCTGACTCACCCCGTGACCTCAATTTCTTACTCTTCCGACGACTTTTTCGACTTCTTCTCCGACACCAACCCTCAAATACCCTCAGCCAATCTCTTAACCCGAGCCAGGCAGCAGAGGCGCGTTAGGAAGTCAATAGAAGACATTAGAACTACTGTAGAAGAAGACTCACCCGGCGGCCCCTTTCCTTACAGCATAGCATCCCCCCCGAACTCGCAGTTCGACTTTGACTTTGACGAGGTGCACACGGAGGTCAACGAGGACATCAAGTTCATCGTTCGCGACTACTCGAGCGCCGTGGAGCGGGAGATCGAGGGGAAGATGAAGGAGGAGGCCAAGGCGAGGAGGTCGGAGGGGGAGCAGATCGCCATGGCGCAGCACACTGCGCAGAGCCCAATGTCCCGCATAACGCCGAAGCAGGAGGTTGAGCTGGCCACGACGGTCCAGAAGGGGGTGAAGGTGTTCAAGGTGAAGAAGGAGTTGGAGACAGACCTGTGCAGGGAGGCAACGAATGCGGAGTGGAGTAAGGTGAGATAAATTATATTCGATAAATACAATACACGCACAAGTATGCAAAACATTCTGACACTTTCCGCAGGCCGCAGGTCTCAGCAAGGCAGAACTTCGACGAACGGTGTCGAACTACCGGGAGGCCAAGGCCGCCCTCACTCAGGCGAACCTTGGCCTCGTCCACGCCGTGATCCGCGCCAACAAAACTCTCAAGTCCGCCTCCCGCTCGCACGAGGAGCTCTTTCAGGAGGGTTCCCTCGGCCTCCTCCGCGCCGCGGAGCTCTTCGATCCGACCAAGGGACTGCGATTCTCCACTTACGCCACGATCTGGATCAAGGGAGTCCTCTCAAACAACGGCTCTGGATCGTCGCTCATCACCGTTCCGCAGAGAGAGAAGACGAAGTGGAACAAGATCCGGAGGGCCGCCAACGCCGTCTTGGAAGAGACCGGTTTCGAGCCCGGGACCGAGGAGCTCTCAACCCTTACAGGCCTTGGAGTCGAGGAGATCGAGCAGGTCACTGACAGTGTCCTGCGCGCGAGGCGCACCGTCTCCCTCGACTACCGCTACACCTCTCAGCAAGCGAAGGGCGACCAGAACCCCTTCAACGTCATCCACGGCGACAAGTCGATGCAGGCTCAAAGCACGGCCGAGACCCTGCAGCTGCAGGCTGACGTCGTCGCCACCATGGCCAGCAACCTCGACTCGCGAGAAAGGCGGCTGCTCAGGCTCCGGTACGGCCTCGTGGACGGCAAGAGCAGGAGCTTAGCGGATTGCGCGGAGCAGATGGGTCTGAGCAAGGAGAGGGTTAGGAAGCTCAACATCGCCTGCTTGGAGAAGCTGAGGCTTGCCAAGGAGAGCAGCAATCTGGAGGAGTACCTGTTGACGATCCTCTAATGATATAAAAATAACTAGCAACCAAAATATAATAAATTACTCATGAAAAACAATGTGTTTGCCTTATTTTGACCCCCTTGATGAGCCTAAACCGTTTTCGGCTGCATCTCCATGTCGCCCTCTTGGCCCTCTTCGTCGCTCGCTCCTCCCAAAGCCCTCAGCTGGATGTTGGCGATGAGCCAAGCAACGACGGCAACGAGAGCCAGGACGAGCTCAACCAGACCAATGCATCCTCCGATGTCGTTGAGGTAATCCATGAGGCTTTCGTACGAGACGTAGATGTTCGTCTGGACGAACGTGGCCGGGCGGAGCATAACGGAGAACTCGTTTTCAGCGTGTCCGTGCCCCACCGTGGTGGTCTTGGTGTCAAAGAGGTAATGCTCCAAGCTGCTGTCACGCCCAGTGTCGTCGTTGTAGTACAAGGTGGACCACGATACTAGGCTCATGGTGTCGTCGATCAGCGAATTACTGATTTTCATACCTTCCTCCATACTATACGCAACGCCGTCGTACAGACTAATAACCATCATGTTGGGCTGGTAGGTGAAATAGGCGTCAAGCTTGCGTACTCCAACACCGATTTCATTTCTTTTATCTGCTTCTTAAGTTTTTTTACTTCCTTGGCAAGCGACTCCAAAGTCAACTCCTCCTCAGCCTCCTCTTCTTCTTCTTCGTTTTCTGCGAGCGCCATCCTCCTGCTGCCTGCGTCCACCAGCGTCCCGTGACACCTCAACGCATGCGTCGTGTCGGTGAATGATATTCCATTCTTCTTCATGTCAACAAACAAACATCTCTGGGAGAGAGAGGTAACAGTTCCAGAAGGCATCGTTCTGTCGACGTCAATGTCTACGTAGTCAAAGGGGACGTCCATGCATCCGTATTCCGCGTTTTCGCAGGTCGGAAATTCACTTGCCTCGTCAAAGTAGTCGTAGAAGCGGCACTGGACGTCTTCGACGCTGGTAGAAACCGTTTCGTGACAAAGCACCATGTGTGGCAGAACCTCCTTCATACCCTCCATGACCAGCATCTCCGAAGAGGTTGTGGGGTCGCTGTTGAAGAGCGTGTCGTAGGACTTCCAACCAAAGTAGGCGAGTCCTACTAGCACGAACATCTTCATAAACTTTGTGTACTTGGCCTCCCTGTCCTTCGATGATATGACCACGATGCTCACAAAGTCGACCATGCCATCGACCAGCGCTGGCGCGTCAAACTCGGCATTCTTTTCCAACTGAGCGCGGTAGGCCTGGACCATGCTTTGCGAGCGTTTCTTGCCATCTGACTTTTCGCCATCATACATCGGGTTGTTCTAGGGGGGAGGGGGTTGCAGGCGGTAGGTGGTTAGCAGGGGGTTGGGGCACCGACGAAACAAGCCATGAGGAGAGGGTTCGAGCGAGTGGGGGGTGGGGTTGCAGGCAGTAGGTGGTTAGCAGGGGGTTGGGGAACCGACGAAACAAGCCATGGGGAGAGGGTTCGCGCGAGGGATAAAAGGAAAGATCCGATCGAAGATATCATATGTAAATCTTGAGTAACAGTTCGCTTGCGTCGTTGCCTACCTGATTGTCGGTCTCTTTGCTCATTTTGGCGACAAGTTTAGATCAAAAGAAAGCTTGGTGCGAGTGTTGTGATTCTTGTAATCAACACCCCCAAAGTTCCATTTTGCTGTGACTGGGGGAGGAAACTCAGGTTGTCGTTCCTCTCACGTACCTCCTGGTCCCCAAAAATCACCAAACTACCGCAAACCTTTGTTGGCATTTTTTGCCGCCCTTCCTCTTCAGAATGCAGCACCAGGTTGTTCCCCAGCCGGATGACGTGACAGGTGAATTAGAATTTCTACCTGCACCAAACCAGAAGTTCAGCACACATTCGGAACGCATAGTGAAACTATTGGACTTCGATAGGAAGGGCCTCGAGTCCAAAGACAACATATTTACTGGGTGCTTTGCGATCGGGCTTGAGCTCTCGATTTCCGACATGGATACGGTCGTGAATGTTGATCCTAAGCTTCGGGCTGAGACTTTCGCAGGCTTGCTGGCTGAGCATAAGTTCATAATTGATGAGGTCGAAGAGCTTATCCGATTTTTCAAAAGGACGAGATACCAGAAACGCCCCGACGGCTACGTTCATCTTCCGAGAAACGAGTTTTTCTGGAAGGTGAGAATGTTAAGCCCGACGAATCAAACACCTTTGTTAACACCTTCCATGGACTCGCTTCGCTCGTCGCAGCGTTTCCGCGGTTTCTTTACTCCAGGCTCCGCTTTATTCATTGATCATCTAATTCCTAAGTTCGCAGCCTATGGAAAAACGGTATTCAAACTTACGAGGAACACACTTGGGGGGATAAGTCAGTTTATGATTTTGTGGATACTCGTGTGTTTATTTCTGACCGTCTCCGGCATGAGCAGCATATCCACTTGGGAAGTTCTTGCGCTCTTCATTGCCAATGCACCCATCACGTTGGGTTCCCAAGCAGCACGAGAGAGCTGGTCCTGGAGCAGAGAGGCCACGGTAACGAAACATCTTTGGCAGAGGAGGCTACTGATTTTGCGGTACACACCTATCGTTCTCAAGGACGGCTCCACCGTCACGGGGTTGAATCATCTTATGAAAATGTGCAGGCTGTCGTCTGATGCCAACATCGATTACTTTCCTTATATTACGCAAATGTCTCCACGCGCATTCGCTGACGGGCAGAAGCAGAAATCGAAGGTGCGGAGGCTCTCAGTATCGATTGCCGACGAAGTTTTTGATGAAAATATAAAGAATAAAAAAAGTCAAGTGGAATTCGACAGGCGCTACAATGTGCTTTCGGCTGACTACCATAAGTTATTGCCTTTCGTCTCAGCGATCCCGCTTGCGGCCATTCCAACAGTCGTGAGGAAGTTGAACGGAAAGTCAACCATCCTAGATGACTCCCACAGCGGCGCTGATACTGCAGTTGACGTCATGTTCATTATTATCAACACCTTCGCCATCTTTTTGGTGTCTTTAGCGATGCTTAAAGACTCTAGAGACGAGCTCACTTTTGGTCGCAGAATGATTGAATTGTTACTTGCTTCAATCCAACCTGAGGACGAACCTCGCAAGAGGGATCAGAGTATTTACGAAGACGAATTCATGTTCAAGCTAGACTCGCTCCAGGCGATCGAGAGTTTCACTGCCTTATATAAGTTCACGTCATCCTACGTTCTTTTTCGCTCTCGATTTCATCTTGCCTCTTTTGAGGTTCTCGGCATCGTTTGTGTGGTGGCATCAGTAATCTTAATATTCATCGCAAGTACTTTCGACATGGAGATTGCCGTTTGGAACTCTTATTTGTGCGCCATAAGTATGCTTATTTGGCCATTTGTATTGATTGGCTTGTTCAACATTGTTAAGATTGACGATTTGCTAACGGTGACTCTTAAAAAGGTGAGAATGCTGCAATTCATGGGGCCACTTGTCCACCGTCACCGCTTCATAATTCTGACTCGTAGCTTCGCTCGTCGCAGCATCTCCGACACCAGAGACGCATGAACGACAATGTTGGGAGGATGGACGTAGAAAACACCCTTAGCCTAGAAGAGCGTGAGGAACTGAAGAAATGCAGTGCCGCTATCGATTCGCTTGCCGAGGAGATTCAAGACCGACATACGCCAATCAAACTGCTTGGCAAGCTGCGTTTGAGCAAATCCAATATGATCAAGCTAGCGGGAGCCATGGCAGCGGGAATCTTCACGACCATCTTGCGATCGTCGGTCGATTATTAAATTAAATTAATGCTTTCTTCGTTATAATTTGTTCGTTTCTTCATTTTGTTTTTCATTTTCAATTTCTTGACCCGGAATCTCTGTCCCTGATGTGAAGGTGTTTGCCCAGACAAGCCATGACGTTGTTGTTCAACTCCTTCTTGCACCTCTTACCCTTCTGTACCTTCTTCAGCTCCTTCTGTATACCAGCGTTCATACTATTAATAGCTGAACCCACGGTTGTGCTCCATTTCTTCTTCCAATTTTCCAGTGCCTTCACGAATTGTATCTTTTCACTTGTGTTAAACTTTATTCTCCGTTTTTTCGCGACTTAAAACTGGTCGAACGACAATTCGAATAAACTGTCCATCCCTCACCATTCTATTGAACCTTATTTCCCAAAGTCCTTAGCCAGCTAATAAGAACTACAACTACAAGAACCCCATCGGCCACCCTGATGCCATGATGTCCCAGGTGATATTCCTCCTCGCATGGTTCTCGGTCCTCCGTCCGTCTCTCTCCCACTCTTGGATTTCTTGTACCGACTGCTTAGACTCCGCCTGCACGACCTGCCGAGGATACGCCAGGAACTGGTTCACACAGCCTTCGATTCCTTTTTCGCAGGATCAGGGATGGGACCGGCGCCCAGGCAAATCCGTAGCCGCTGGGGGGCTATTCTGTGATGACAGCAAGCAGGTCGCGCACGCCAATGTTCAGGATGGCTACACTGATACTTACCCCATGGCGAGTTACACTGCCGGTCAGACGGTGACTATGCAGTGGCCGGCCAAGAACCACGCCACGGTGGGCTTTCAGAGAAACACGCAATTGTTCATTGGCAAAGGCCCGGGGCTCGGAGATGATTTCTCCCACATCACGTCCTTGGATGCTTACGTTAGCGAATACCCTGGCCTCGAGCAGACTTACTCGAATTGTGTGCCGAACCAAGCAGGGGTTGATGGGGCTCCTTGCAGCGGAGATTTCACGCTCCCTTCTGATCTCGCTGAGGGTTTTTACTCCTTTATCTGGTGGTGGGAATTCAACGAGGGCGAGTACTACTCCACTTGCTTCGACGCTTGGGTTTCCAGCTCTGGCGGTGGGGGGGCACCGGCTCCGGGAGCGCCCTCTGGAAATGACTCTGACGAGTGTCTAGCTGCGAATCTTCCCGCTGATGTTTGCCCTAAGGAGGAGGAGGCCGCAGCTGACGGCATCGTGCTATCTCTCCCGCCGTCGAAATTAAATGGTGCCGCTGGCAGCTCCTACACTGCGACGGTCAAGTACGACTTCTCCAAGAAGATATTCATTGTGCCCGAAGTCTGGGGACCCGATGGGAGCAATGACTTTATCGGGGGCGATTTGGACGCGGCCATGGCCTTCGGCCCCGGCAAGGGCACGGCATCGCTGACCGTTACTCTCGACAAGGATGCTGTGGGAGAAGGCCAGCTTAATTTATGGACGGTCGCGGAGGAACATTTCTCGACCGACGTGGCCGACGAGCCTTGGGCGAACGAGCTGGGCAGAATTCCGTGGTCGGTCAAATTTGGCGATGCCAACGTCGCTTGCACTTCGATTCCTGTGGCCTGCAAAGGGGGCGAAGGGGGTGGGGGTGGGGGGGGGCAGGTAACGGGAATTCTGGTCGCAGTACTGGTTGCGGTGCTGCTGATGGTTTCTGCGTTCTTCGGGGTCCGGTGGTCGTCCAAAAACTGCACGGGCACAGTTCCCAAGATGGCCATGAAGGCAACAACGAAGACTTCCAAGCATCAGTGGAAGGACGGAAATGGGATTGACTCCAGCTACCTCTAATACAATTAAAGAATTAAAGTGAACCTTGCCAAAATTATATATTTAAGCCCGCCGATATCTATTTTTAATGAACATGTAGAGGACCAATCCTCCTATAACTCCAGCGACGGAAAGTGCAACTGCTACAGACGGCTGCTGTTGCTTGACCACCTTTTTCTCGACTTCGATCTTGCTCCTCAAGATCTCGTCTTTCTCCTCCTCCTCTCGCTCGTCCCGCTTTCCTGCGTCTCTATTTTCGTCGTCGGTCCACTTTCCCGTGGCCCTGTACTTCTCCACCGTCTCCTTCTCTTCCTCCGTGAGCCACAAGTCCTCCCACTTCACCCCAATGAAGTCCAGCTGCACCTGCGTGCTCTTGCAAAATTCGGCGTCGAACTTCGTGTGAATCTTACTCGTCAGCATCGGAGCCCTGAAGAAAACCGGATCGTTCCCCACCCTCACGTCCAAGCCAGCGTCGCGAGCTGTCCTGGGCATTTGCTTGTCGATGGGCTTGATCCTGTAAGTCTTCATTCTCTTCCCCTTCCACATTACGGCCCCGATATCATTTTGGAGCTTAGCCATTATCTCGTCCAAGGCCTTCTCCGAGACCATGTAAGCGTACGCGCCCCACAAGCTGCCGACGAGCGAAGCGAGTAGAGTTGTTAGGTTAGAATGGGCCGTCACGTTCGGTCGGTCAACGGCCCTCTCACCTCGTCCCCCTCATCACCCCGTCCGTGTAATGTTCGTTGAACGGAAACGGTGTTTTGTTCTTCTCGTACTTAGGCATGTGCTTCAAATAGAGCCACTCGAGGTTATCCCTCGGCCCCAAATAACCAAAGTACCTAACTCCAGCGTTCTTAGAGTCATCGATCAAACCTCTCATGATATCGTAAGTCTCGCGACTGTCGCGCACCCTAACGTTATCCTCTATGATAACGTCGAAACCGTTCTCGACGGCGTAGGCCATCGCGTTGAGGTGAGCGAAGAGGCACGCTAGGACGCTACGCTCGCGGTTTATGCTACGACCCTTACGCCAGAGCTCCTCGGCGTAGTCGAGGTCAGGCCAGAGGCCACGTTGGAAGGTCTTCTTGCCGGCGAGGAAGGTCTTCTCGGGATCCTCGACGAGCAGTTTGGCCTTGTAGGCGTGCGACATGAGGCCGGGTTTGTTGCGGAGGGACCTGCTAGGGACGCCGTCGATGAAATGGAGGTCGAAGTCGCCTTTAAGATTGGGGCTGCTGAACATTGACTCGATTTGAGAGCGCCGGGAGCCGCCGAGAGTTATGCAGAGGACCTTGAGTGGGGTCCTTGCGTGGGTGCGGGGGCTAGGAGGAGGGGAGGAAGAGGAGGGAGTCATTGGAAAGGGTATCGTGAGTACTCTCGTATCGTATCGTAGTGCCTCTCGGTGCTGCTGTTGGTACTGTTCTGTGCTAGGACGTACTGTGCGATCTGTGTGATCTGTAAGTTGCTGCGAGCACGCCTTTTATGGCACGTTTTCTTTCGTATCGAGCCTCAATTCAACTTTTACAGTAGTTTGAGGTGTATTTTGTCGATAATCACAAGAGAACTTCTTAACGTTCGCTTTTTAGAGCTCGCCCTTCATCGCTAGAGTGGACGATCATTAGAGTGGCCACGTGGAAAGGTCAAAATTGAATTTATTGCTTATAAATCGGTTTTATATACTATCAACGATGATCGTCATGACCAAGGTCAAGCCCGTCGTTACTAGACAACTTACTAGACAACTTACTAGACAATTCACTACCACTCGACACCCTTCATCGATATCATTCTCTGGTGCCGGCTACCTCGGCTGTTATCATCTAGGCGTTATAAAGTACCTTCAAGACACTTCCCTCCTCCTCTCTCCCTCCGACTCCTCCTCATACAGCCCTAACATGCCTCGTCAGACCCTCTGCGGTTCATCCGCCGGCTCTTTGGTCTCAGCCGGCGTCCTCTGTGGTCTAACAGTCGACGACACCATGCCAATAGTGAGCCGCTGCGCTAAAAAGGCGAGGGAAGCTGGTGTTCTAACTAGTTTAACGCCTGGATTTTCTCTAGTCGACGTGTTGGACCCTATACTAAGGGAGGCTATGAAGGAGGCGCTGGAGAGGCAGGGGGTGACGGGTGATGACGTGGACGGTTTCATCAGGGAGAGGGTCAACGGAGGTAAGAAGCGTTCGCTATCCTGCGAACATTGCGTTCCCGTTTCTTTCAACGCTACATCACACACACATATTATACCACCGTTCGTCCGATTTTAACGTAACGTCGCCTCTTGTTCGTCGTGACACGCCTAGATCGTCTCAGGGTGTTCCTAACAGACCCCTCAAAATTCACCCACCCCGGTCACTTTGGCTCTCACGCTTTAGTGAATGACTTCTCTAGTCTCGAGCACCTTCTGTCCGCCTGCATCCTCTCTTCTTACGTGCCCGTGGGAACCGGGCCGATGATTCCTGAACCTGGCAGTACTGTTGATAAAGCATTTAATTTCATGGAGGATAAGTGGGTGAAGAGAATGAAAAAAGGAGGTGAGAAACGAACGAGAAGCGAAGCGATGTACGAGATTTTGAAAGCCCGCTACGGGGGGTTAATAATACGCTACATTGATGCTTCCAACTCTACCACCACTGCTTCTAACGCCGACAACGCAAAACCTTCCATGCGACTCGACTCGCTCGTCGCAGACGGTTGGACCGTAGGAGGTGACGACGAGGACGGGCTGGAGGACGTCTCACCCAAGAAGAAGTGGTGGGACGGCGGCCTCGCTGTGATGTTCCCTAAGATAGACAGCAGAACCATTATGGTCAGCCCGGTTTCGATACGGTCGAAAACCAACATCGTTATATGCCCCAGGTGGATCGGAGATGACAGTAAGGGCGTGAATATCGGCAGCAGGGGATTGATCGCGAATACGAGCTGGGAGAACGCGGTGGGGGCGAAGAACATGCTGTACGCGACGGAGGACGAGGAGTATGAGAAGATTTTTAATGAGGCGTATGACGACGCAAGGAGAGTGTGTGAAGAGAACAGCTTAGTTTAGTAGTATCATATAGAAACAATTTTTTATTCAAAGGTCATCCTTCCAGATATCGCAGATGAGGATAATCGTCGATTATTTTTCTGAGTTTCAAATCCTCCCCTGCTTTGGCAAAGTTGACTGCTAAGTTCCTTGCACACCCCTTCGTATGTACGTGATCTTTCCCAAGCTGTGCTTCATTTCCCTCGAGCGCTCTCTGATAAAGCTCCTCAGCTTTCCCATAGTCCTTCAATCCGTCCATATAAAGTACGGCAATATTCATCACAGTGCCGAGCGTCCTAGGATGCGTCTTTCCCAAGGTCTTCTCGTACCCCTTCAAATCTCTCTCATAGTACTCCAACGCCTTCTCGTAATTCTTCAAACCTACATTATGAACTGTACCCAAATTATTCACCGTCCCCAGCGTATCTTTATGATCCTCTCCAAGTACCTTCTCCCTCCCCGCCAAAACCCTTTCATAAACTTTCCTCGCCTCCTCATACTCTCCATTCTCCTGCAGCCTACTACCAAGTGAGTTGAGGGCATCCAACGTTACAGCGTTGTCCACCCCCAAAGCTCCCACCATCCTCTCGACCAAGGCTCTTAACCTCTGAAGAGCCTCGCCCAAACTCGAACAAGTGACCAAGATCAAACCACAAGTCGCCTCAAGTGTCTTCTCACTATCAGGCCCTAGCTGCTCCTCGTATCCCTCCTTCGCTCGCTTATAGTATTGCCTCATATCCTCAAAATCTCTAACCATACCACACGCCCCCCCCAATGCAAAGCAAGCATCCAAAACCTCCAGCTTCCTCGGATCGGCCTTCTTCATTCCCTTCTTCTTCTTTCCTCGGACTTTCTTCTCCTTGACCGGCGCTGGCATTGCTAACACCAAGACCTCCAGTATCCTCCTCGACACTGCCACCAAAAGCGACGGATCGTCAAAGAACTCAATACTGCACAGCTTGGCCAGCGCCCTCAACTTCTTCATGTCCTCCGACCCCGTAATTCTCAGTACCTATTGCTCCAGCGACTCGCCCCCTCCCTCTGCCCCGACCCCCACAATCTCCAACACGTCGAACACCTCCTTCCACCTAAGATACGACGCCTCGTTCCCCACGAACAGATCCTGGAAGTACTCGTTAAATCCCTCACCGCTCGCTAGCTGCGTCAAATTCTTGAGCGATGTCGGCCAGAGCCCATGCGCTCCTATGCTGTCGATGAACTTTCCAACTTCGTACCCCGAAATCGGCTTCCTGCAGAGTGGACACGGCAGGCCTCTCCTAACCGTCTCGTCCGTACACTCGCGGCAGGTCATAGAGTGGTTGCATCCCTTGAATTTCACGTTCACGACGCGGTCCATGCATATGATGCACTTGTCCGAGTCGTCCACCTCCTCGACGCTCTTCACGGGAGCAGCAGTGGTCGGAGCAGCGAAAGATCCCGGAGCGGCGACGGGAGCAACGATAGGGGGAACGACCTTTGCAGAAATTTTGGCAGCGAGGGGAGCTGAGGCGGGAGCCTGAGCGGGCGTCATTGGCCATGAAACCCTCTCACCAGGCGGCACGCAGAGCTTCTTGTGCAACTTCCAGTGCGACGTTTGGTGCTCCTTCGAGCAGTAGCGTACTTCACGACAGCGTGAGCACTTCAGCGGTGCCGGCTTGGAGCAACCAGGGAAGCCGCAGTAAAATTGCACGGACACGGAGGACGGGCCTGGGGATGAGATTTGCTGGCTTTGCTGGCTTTCATGATAATAAACGCAGTGGTGTGTTGTTGATTGAATGAGACGAGGGTGATGTTTGGTGCTTCGGTGAACTACGGTAAATAGTAGAGCGTGAAGGTGGTTGTAGGATGAAAGGAAGCCTGATTGGAATTTGGCTGCTATAAATCTGTTAAAATTACTTCACGTTTTTGTTCCACTCGCTTCGCTCTGGACTTTTCCCTCGTTCCACCTCCTCCTCCGTGTCACCTACAGCCACCGGAAAGTTGCCATGGCCTTCGTGTCCTCCTTCCTGCTCTTCAGCAGTCACAATAATCACACCAGCAATCTCGAGTCATTCGGGCCTTCTCTATTCCTCCTCCAATTTAACTCTGTAGCGCTGACCGTGTATGTCGCTGGCTTATTCATGCTACTCAAGGTCTCTAGGACGAAATTTGAGCGCGATGTTGTGACTAATGCGGATAGAATAGCAGAGAAATCAACTGTGAAGGTGAGTCACGAGGCGGATCGGCAGCAAAACCTGAGGATTCTCTCTCTCGTCCAGTCCCAATCTTCACAGCAGTGCTAACAGCAGCACACACGTTTTAACACGCAAACACGTACAACCCCTGCGCAGACCAGTAAAATCAACTCCTCAACTGCTCGCAGTGTCCACCTACCCTTCAAACTGGCGATGACATTCGCCTTGATTTCGGGTTTACGCAAAATAGACATCATCAACGCCTTCTGCGCGGCTCTGTGGGAACACGCCGTCGGTAACGCCTTCTCGCAATTGACAACCCTGACTCACGTCAACTTGGCGTTAGTGAGCTTCGGTTTCGTGGCTATACCAATACTCATTGTCCTTCACGAGCACCGTCGAGCTCAAACGCGCTTCCCTCCCCCTCTCCCAACGCAAACGCAAGTGTTAGCACAAGCACCGGCACCAAAGCAAGCGCAAGCACAAGCTCCCCAATTAAAAGTACTGCTGTCCCCCGCTCCAACTTTCTTCAGGACAGGCGGTCCCGTGTTCCCTCTCTCCGAAGTGAAGGTCCACTGCACCGTATCGGACCTCTGGCTCATCATCGACTCGGAAGTTTACGATGCAACGTCCTTTGCCCCCGATCACCCAGGAGGCACCATCATAAATAAATACGCGGGGAAGGACTGCAGCGATCAGTTCAAGGCGTTCCACCGTCCTCGCGTCGCGGGTTATTTGAAGAAGTACAGGTGAGGAATATCGAAGAACAATTTGATGTCATCATCATACAGTAGACAAAAATCTAACTAAGACAAAACAACACAGAATCGGAAGCCTCCGCCCCGAGGACAGGGCTGAGCCCTCCGCTGCCACGGTCGCTTACAGAGACCTGCGCACGAAACTTTGGAAGGACGGTCACTTCAAGCCCAATGCCACCTACTACTACGGAAGACACGCTGTCTGGGTCTTCCTTATCCTCCTGTCGGTCGTCTGCGTTATGCGCGGGCCGAATTTCTCCGTCCGCGTGCTTCTTGGAGGCTGCTCGCTCGGACTTGGTCTGCAGCAGGCTGCGTTTCTGGCGCACGATGCGGCCCACAATGGCGTCCTTGAGCCGGCAGGGAAGGGCGGCGTGAACTGGCTCGCCTGGTTCCTTGGCTCTGTTGTCTTCGGAATTAGGTGAGAGAGAGAGAGGTATCGTCGAGGAGCGAGCACGAAGCGACACAATCCTGACGAACACAACAACATCGCTACACTACCAAATAATTCTAACTCCTCGCAGCATATCGATGTGGACGGAAGAGCACAGCATGCACCATGCGATCACGATACGGCCTCGCGAGGATCCCCAATTCAACTACCTCCCCATTTGGCTTATTGACAAGAAAGAACTCGAGAATGAGAAGGTCGACGGGAAAGGAGGTTAGAAAAGCAGTCGTCTTTTTGTTCATTTGCCCTCTGACCAACAAACTAATTCGCTCATCGCTATGCTCGTCGCGCAGGATACAAAATGAACCCGGTGGTAACATTTCTCGTCCGGCTGCAGCATTTCCATTTCCTGCCTCTGGTTATAATCGTCGGCCGAATTAATTTGCACGCCATCAGGTAAGTAAGATAAGTAAGATAAGAAGGTAATCCTTCCGACAAAGAAAATTAACATTTTCATAACACACCCTCAGCGTTGTTTTCGAGCTCAAGAGAATCTTCGAGCAATCCAAATCCCCGTCGTCAATCTCCGCTTCTTCCTTCCTCGGCCTCCTTGGCATGGCGGTATACTGGACCTGGCATGGTACTCTCGTCTCCCACCTCCCCACCTACTTGGATGTAGCGATCTTCTCCCTCTGCTCGCACATTACAGCAGGCTTCCTCCACATCCAGCTCCTCCTCTCCCACATGGACGTCACCACCCACACAGAAGAGGAGGAGGACGCGATGGGGTTTTTCAAGTTCCAGGTGAGGAACCAAGAGCCGCGCGCCCGAACATAATGCGCCAAATGTTAACCCTCGTCATAGTGTCAGACCAGCAGGAACATTAAAGTCGAGCCCTACGAAGACTGGTTCCACGGTGGCCTGCAGTATCAGATAGAACACCACCTCTTCCCGCAGCTGCCCCGTCACCAGCTCATCGTCGTCAAGCCCATGGTGGAGGAAATCTGTTCGCAGCACGGCGTCATTTACAGAGACGATACATTCACGGAAGCATTGACCGGGGTTTTGAGGAATTTGAAGGAGCTGGCGTGGGCTGTCGTTACTTTGGATCAGTAAGAGAAGGGTCAGGGAAATATGATTTTGTGTGTGTTAAAATAAAATTTTGACTATATTCGTAGCAAAAAAGCTATCAGCAGTTGCAGTTTCCCTTGGTTTTTTCATCATTACATTTTGTCCTGCGCAGCCCTTGCTGAAATATGAAGCTGTCGGCTGCGCACACGCTGTACTGCCATCACCGTAACATCCTCTTTGTCCTTTGCATGCTCCTCTGCGTGACGAAGCGCACGTCTGAAGCATATACACACACATTTTATCCTCGTGGAGCTTCGACACACAGTGGAGCTTCGACAACAACAATTATTTCAATCCAAGGTCACACTACCGTCCGCCCATTACATATCCGAGGTGCTGGGAATCCACAGTCTCGCACGACTACCAATCTCTCCTCCTCATTTGAAGGGGGATTGGAAGGTGGTCCGACATCGGCCCGAGCTGCCCTGTTCGCCGATCTAAAGGAGGCCCAGACGCGTATGGCAGACGATGAACGCGACCTATTAGAGCAAAACACGTACCCTATGCTCGAGCCAGTGCCGGGCAAGAAGAAGTCGAAGGCGAGGTCGGCAGGCGGTGGAGGTGGGTTCGGGGTAGGGGCAAAGATAGCGCCAGGCCCGGTGGTCAGCACGGCGACAAAGCTTAGGCTGGAAACTCTGCAGTCGGAGGGGGTGTGCTACGTGCCCGGCGTTCTCGGGAAAGATACGGCAGCGGACATGATCGAGACGGTTCAAGGGGAGGTGAGAGCGTGAGAGCTCGCGCTTGAAGGCGGCAGGGTTATTAGCAGCACTCCCTTCATTACTCGCTCCCTCCCTCTTTGCGCCCCTCGCTAACACCGCAGTCGCTGTTCATCTCAAAATTGCAGCTGAGCCGCGCTATGAAGGCCATCAAAGAAGACCCCGCAGGGAGCGTTGCCCGGTTTAACGTGCCCGCGGACGTTATCGATCCGCTGCGGGGCTACTTGCTGCTCCCGCTTCGCGACGAGGGGTCCGTGGAGGCTGGAGGTGAGAACAAGAAGCGCGGCGAGCGAGGAGCGTAAGACGGCGGGGTAAGCGATGATGCTGCTGACTAAACCGATGTTTCTCACTTCTCGATACGCTCTTTGCTGTCTCTTTCTCGCCGCAGATCCGAACGGGGCCACCGTCCGTGCCCTGCGAGAGTGCCTAAGCACCGGCACCGTGCTGGGGGACTTGTTCGGGAGCGATCTGTGTGGCGGAGGGGATGCCGAGTGGTACGATCTCACCGCCCTGCGCACCGAGGCGGGCGCGACCAGGCAGCCCATCCACTACGACACTCCATACCAGAAGGTGCCTGGCCTCTTCTGCGCCTTCATCGCCATGTCGGATGTCGAGTACAGCAAGGGGGCGACCGTCTTCCTTCCGGGCACGCACAAAAACACGGCCGAGAGGCGGGCTTTCGAGGAGGGAGGCGAGGCCAAAGACGTCATGCTGAGCAAGAAGGTGAGGTGGGGGTTGCAAGGAGCGAACGGCGTGAGGAGCAAAGCGAAAAAGCACTGCAAATATTTAGGGGACGTGGCCCAACTATATCACGAACAAACTACTCCCTCGATTCGATTCGCTCGTCGCTTTCGCTAACACCTCCTTCGCGTCTCGCTTCGCTTGTCGCTCAGCGCTCCGCTCATACTGTCCTCAAGGCGGGCGACGCCGTCGTCTTCGACATGCGAACCCTACACGCTGGCACAGCCAACCTCGCCCTCTCGGAGGGCGGCGGCCAGCGCCTCCTCTTCATCCTCACGTTCCGCAACCGGAAGGCCACGGGCACGCTGGGCCACGCTCCCAACCTCAGGCCCAGCTACAGGCACAGGGGCATCACCCTCGGCGAGATGAGGGAAGAACTTGACTCGCCAGAGCCGTTCGCGGGCGACGCCAGCGACGGAGTGCCGTTTGGGGACGGTCTTCAGCAGTAGTGTTACATTATCTAATGAGAACTTTTTGTTGTTGTGTAAATTGTGATAAAAGTTTGTTGTTTCGACCTTGAAGTCGCCACAAAACTCATCAACACCCTCAACCGTTTCATTTCGGGATGCCTCAGATACCTGCAAAACAGAAAACCTCCCTCCTGTCAAAAACCGATCGATCTCTGTGCAGGACACAAATAACTCACCTAACCCCCCTCTCTTTCCCTCCTTGATCATTGCCATCCCCGCAAACGCACGCGCTAACCCTAGCAAGTAAAGCAAGTAATCATCAGCCGACTTCCTTTTCCCATACATTTCTGAAGAGTTTCGTAGCGCAACGATCCCAAGCAAAGCGTTTTGCGGTAACTCTGAATATATTCTCCCATGGGGCGCATGCAGAGAATTAATACGAACTTCTCAAAGGTTTCAGTGGGGGATGGAGACCAAGCCAAGATGCAATTAGTTCACAGGCGAGGAAATATGATTGAGAGGGGCTTCGAAAGTAAGTAACCGAGTGGTGTGCGTGTGTTGGGGTGGGGGAGGGGGTGTTTTGGGAGGGAGGGTTTTATGGTTTTGGTCTGTTTTATGTGTGCCATCACTTCTCCTTCGCCTTACTATCAATATGTTCGGTATATGATCTAACCCTCCCTCCCTTCCCGGTTTACCTTTACCCATGACAGAAATGGACATATTTGGTTATGCAATGCCGGTCCGAACACAGCAGTCGGCGCGAGGAGGGCTCCTGACGATTGCCGCGGGGCTGGCCATGTTTGCTGTCACTCTGACGAATCTTCAGGACTTCTACTTTGCTTTTTATGGCGAAAATGGCAGCATTTCGAAAGAGACTAGCGCTCCCAATGGTGCACCGGAGCACATTCCAAAGTTCGGAATCAACGTTAGGATAGATGGGGAAGACACAGTTCAGGCGGATTACGAACAATACTTTAGGTGGTCGTTCCAGCAGAGGGCTGTATTTTACGCAGACTCTAGTGTCGATCACCCAAGGATGAAGCTGCCGATTGATACTGTAAGTTGTGTGTTGGGTAACGAGATAACGTACGGCGACACAACGGTAGGAACCAGGGTTGGGGTGTGCCCCGATCCCAGCTGGAGTTATGACCACCTCGTTGAAGGTGGGCAGAAGAGTTTTGACGCTCCGACGATGAACGGGGAGTACAACAGTGAAGAGTTTTTGTATTTAGATGCCGCCCTTGTCCGGTGCGAGCATTATGGAGGTAAGGAGGAGGGGAGAGGGGAGGGGAGAGATGGAGTGTATGTGTAGGCTGATTTTTCTAACACCCAATTCGCGCCTCACACAGCTGAGGCGGGAATCACGTGCGCAAGTGATATAGAATGGGCAGAGCTGATGACCAAGGAAGTTTCCATTGGAGTTGCTTGGAACGGAATCCTAAGCTGGGAGGAGCAGGACAAGTGGAGAGACATTGTCTTCCTGAACCTCGAGCCTCAGTACTGGGTTGGCATAGAGCTGTTCTTCACTCCTGTGCTGGCGGAGAAGTCAGACTGGAGGCTCAGCAGTTCCGAAAAGGAGTGGGTCCAGTTCTCCCGCTTTTACAGCAGACGGAGGCCCATCGACGTCGAGGGCGGCGAGGAATTCTTCAAAATCTACATTCGCGAGGAGTTCTTCAGCTTCAAGGAGAGCCTCACCTACTTCACCCTCCTCGACCTCATGGAGTCCTCAGGCGCCTTCTGGACCTTTGTCTCCATAACGTTCGGCTACGCAGCTTACGTGCTAAATAGAAACAAGAGCGACACATCCCTGGAGAGCATCTTCTCATCGCACGGGCACGGCACAGTTGGCCAGTACTTCGACCCTGAACAGAAGAGCAAGTCGAAATTCAACTGGAGCGAGCAGCGAGACTTCGTAGAGCTCTCGATGCGGACCAGAGAGGACGAGTTCAACTTACTGGCCGCAAAGGCAGAAGCCAACAAGGCCTCGATTGCCGCCAATGCTGAACGGATTCACAGTATTACCACTGGCGTACCAAGCACTCCAGCGAACGGGAACGGGATGGGGAACGGGGCACAGGAATGGGGAGACGACGGGGACAAAGTCCAATAGTTTTTGAAACCCAAGTTACTAGAAATTCGAATTACTTTTTGCGTTATAATAAGGA
Organism: Triparma verrucosa; assembly: GCA_030267905.1. Classification (NCBI taxonomy): domain Eukaryota; class Bolidophyceae; order Parmales; family Triparmaceae; genus Triparma; species Triparma verrucosa. Next base: position 26,700 of record BRXX01000424.1, read on the forward strand.
CGTGTGAGCACCTAATAACTCCCAGTCTTTTTACCACAAAGCGTAGCTTCTTCCATTCACACCGCTGAAAAGTCTTATGTATGTTCAAAAGTTGAAGTCACTGGCAATCTTCTCACTTTACTGAATTTGATCGTTTTCTTCACTTTAAGGTCCCTAAGAGGAATAATTTACTATTCAGAAGGACAAAAAATGGATATTAAAAATTAAAAAAAAATTCCAAAAATCATTCTACAAAAGAACTCAACGATTATGAAACGCTCTCATAAGTTCTTAAATATCCATAGTTTTCTAAATATGGTCCTTATATGGTCAATGAAGCTTTTTATCACTGATTTTTAAATGAAAAATGACATTTTTGAACTTTTTTGGAAAGTTCAACAAATGGTGTTTGTCCTTCAGAGGCCTCAAAATTAATAATACGACCAAATTTGACATCAGAAATTCCTCTGTCCTTGTAAAAAAATCTCGATCAGATTTTTTTCGTCGCTCGTTTCCAGGCTTAAAAGGACAGAAAACGTGGAGATTCGCACATAACAAACCTACTAATTACACATATTTATCCGTCGTAGCCTTCCACAAAGCTGGCCATGCGATAGTACCGATCGAGATACTTTGAATCCTTCTCCCCTCCTCCTCCTCGCTTCTTGATTAGAATCACGTTGTGGCCGAACTCCACCGCCTCGACTTGCCTGACCGCCTCGTCCTCCAAACCCTCGACGCCAATCCAGTCCCCGACAATGAACTCCCTGTTCACGACGTCTGCGAGGTTCTTGAAGACCTCGACGACGTTCTGCCCCCCCCTGCTTCCTACGCCGCCCCCAGAATAAGCATTGCCGTAGAGCTCCCCCCGAGTCCAGTAGCTCGTCTCGATGTCCTCGATTGCGTAGACTCCTCCGTCGACCAAGGCGCCAAATAAAAAGTTGAAGGCGCTGAGCTGAGAATCCGGTGTGTGCGCGCCATCGTCAATTATGACATCGACTCCCCCCCTGCCTCCGCTGCCTCCGCCTCCCCTCAACCTTTTCCTCAGTCTACCTAGAAACGCCTCGTCCCCACTGTCCCCGCTGAAGACGCTGATTCCGTCGCCGAGCTCGCAGGGCTGGCAGTTGGGGTCCAGCGTGATGTCGATTCCATAAATCTTCGCGGCTGGGAAGTAGCCACACCACATGTTCATGCTGCTGCCTCTCGCCAGTCCAATTTCTAACAGCGTGACGGGATCCCTCCGAAACATGCCCAGCCATCTCTCGTAGAACCTGTGGTAGCCGTGGTGCGTCACCTTGTCGGTTCCGGTAGTCTCCCCGAGCTTCTGCATCGACGGAAATAGTTCCGCTTCAATCTCTGCATGCACCTTAACAAAGTCCTGCAACCCAAGCCCCTGTAGCTCCACGTACTTCAACGCCAGCTTGATGGTGTCGATGCTCCCCTCGCCCCCGAAGCGCTCCTCGCACCTCCACCTGTTGACCTTCTCCTCCTCAGCCTTGACCTCCGACTGCTGCTTCTTCTCAAGCACAAGTGCGTTCAGGTCCTCTATGCAGCCTTGCCCACCCTCAATTCTTCCGCAGAAGTTACCAATGACTTTATCCACGTCATCGTGCTCAAACAGGACGAACGTGTCCTTCCCTTCTCCCTCCAAAACGCTAATGTCCGCTCGAACGACAGGGTAAGGGTTGCTCTTCCCCTCCCCTCCTCCTCCTCCTCCTCCTCCTCCTCCTCCTCCTCCTCCTCCTCCAAAACCCTCTGCCCCCAACCTCGCCTTTCTACTCTCTGAGTACAAAAAATCGCGCATACTAACCCCACCCTTCCACCCCCCAACGGCGTCCTCCGGTTCTATCAAAAGTCCGCCATCTACGCGCTTCTGAAGACTCTCCGCCTCCACCTCCAAACCACCGTTGTAGATCCAACTCTCCACGCCCTCCTTCGCAACTTCTTGTGCGAAGGAGCTGTAGCTATTTCCGACAAAAACGTCTGCGCGCGTACACACGAAGTACTCTATCGCCGACTTCAGCGTGTGCGACTCGATTCCCTCAGTCACCCTCCTATCGCGCCTCGCGACCCTAACCCGTCCACCCAAACCGTCCAAGTTCAGCACCGCGGCAATATCCTCATCTCTCACATCTTCCCCGACTGCTACAAAGACTCCAGTTACATCCGCCCCCTCGCCCCCTTCTAAATACGCCTTGAGCTTCGCCGCCACCTCCTCCACCCCTCCACCACAGATATCAAGGCCTTCCCAATGGGCTTGGTTCCTCGCCTTACAGTGAACCACCCAGTCGCTCTCGATCCTCAAATGCAGCGCCATCCATCTCCCACCTCTGCTTCTAAAGGCCTCTACAATTTCAAGCCCCTTCCCCTCTATCCCTCCGGAAAATGTCATCGCCTTCCTTATCTGCCCCGCCAGCGCCGGGTAGCCCTGCATGTTCACCGCAAACTGTGTCAGAGTACCCACCGGGTAATCCAACATGACAAACTCCTCCTCCACACCTCGAAACAAATCCTCATAGTACCCCAACACTTCCAAGCTACCGTGAGCTTCGACCCTGACCACGTCGTCTCTGTAACTTGGCATCGCAGCCAAGTCGTCAAAAGTAGCGAAACAAACGAGTCCCTTCAACCCCTCCTTCAAACCCTCTACGCTCCAGACGTCACCAAAATCAAGCATGCTGCTTTCCCCCCCAAGCAAACCGCCGAACAAATAGGGCACCACCAAGGTCCTTCCCACGGCGTTCGCTATCGCAATGGCACCAAACACATCATTCTTCTGATTGTTGAGTCCGTGCACTGGGCTTCGATACAGCAGAAACTTGGAGGGGCACTCCCCGCCGAGCTGGACGAGCTCGCGTTCCCATCCCTTTTCTTCGCCCACCTTGACTCCACCCTCTATAGCCGCCAGCCTTGTTAAATCCGCCGCGACACCTTCACCAGCACTCCTGAGCACAAATTCCCTCACCAGCAGATGAGCAGGATAAACGCTGTACCAGCTGCTCTGTCTGTCCCCTGCGCCTCTTATTTCTAATTTTTCTCCGATTTGAAACACCCTCTCTGCGACTGCACTCAGCGGCCGTCCGTCCTCGCCTAACAATTGCACTTGCACTACGTGCAGGCCCCTCCGGAGGTCGCTCATGATGAGTATCCCATCTCTGTTGTGGAAGGTCTGAGGATTGGCGTTATCGAGCTTGTAAACGACCCAGGCCGACGAATCAAAAGTTCCTTCAACACTTAATTCCAAATTTATCTCATGGCCCGCAGCAGGATAAATCTCTCCTCCACCCTTAGGCGACAAGATTTCAAGGTTGTCTAATTTGCAATCCTCTCCTTCCCCCGTGTCCGCCGTCGCAGCCTTTAACGCCATGCCCACTGCTAGGCATTCCATTCCATCCAATTTGCGAACACCACAAAAATTAGCAACCCCAAAACCTTCGTGCACCTGCCTCCAGACATGCACATCACCCCAATCTGCGCACAAGCGGCGGAGGAGAGGAAGGCTTGAGTGAGAAAAGAGGGAAGAACGGCGCAGATTCCACGGCAAAAAATAGACACACGATAGAGTATAATTTATCCAATCGCGCAGCCCACCAACTCATATGATGATTATTGAAACCGAACCAAAAACACTTCCTCACCTGTAGCAACAACTTGGGCCTCGGGCAAACATGCTTTGACCTCCCCCAAAGCAAGGCCCGCTAACGACCCCCAAATATTTAGCAAAATAAAGCAGAAAATGGCACCATAGTAGCCGGTCCTGCAGGAAGACCAACGAAACATGTCGTTCTTTCAACTTCCAAAACTTGAATTCACTTTGTCTTGCCCCACTTTCCTGGATCTTACTTGGTCAAATTCATTCAGCAGAACAATCATGTGCAAAACGTCGGCAAATCACCAAGCCACCAAGCGAAGCTCGTCTTTCGACAAAGATGACTGGAAGGAAAACCTCGTGCCCTACAAGCGCGTCGCAAAAATTGAGGTAGGAAGTGTTTCATCCTTTGTTCCACCCGACCAGCACTACTCAAACTTACAAAACTACTGCCTGGTTGACACGAGCTTACCCCATTTATCCCCCCCAAACCCTCAGATCCGGCGTGATACTGGCGTAAACTTGATTAAATTTGTCTACAGCGACGGTTCTGAAGGCCTCTATGGCCACGACGGAGGAAACAAAGATTCGAGGACGTGCGTTCTTGCTGAAGATGAATATCTGACTCAAGTGACGCACGAACAATTCGAGAACTACTACTCGGCTGCTGCGGCTATTACATTTGTCACGAACTTTGGGAGGAAATTCGAGTACAAGCCGAGACTTGGTGAGAATATACTTGTCGGCCGTTGGCGAGCAGCAGTTACTTGGAACAAGCAAGACTGCTTTGAATTTAAAGTTTAATTTAGCAAATTACCAAAGTCTCTAACACCCTCTCCCCATCTCTCCCCCCCCAACCCAGCAACTGGACTCAAGGATCAACTCACGACGTTGAAGGCGGCCAACGGAAACCAAATCACAGCACTGAACATCAACAAGGGCCACCTCCTTGGCATCGTCGAGCATCCTGCACCCATCCCAGCGGACCGTTCTAAAGAAAATTGGTACGTGGTCGCTAGCTACAACGGAAAGAACGACGACTACGATCTCACGGAGGAGGAGAAAGATGCCCTGGGCCTCCTTTTTGGGTTCAACTTCGAAAACTTCAAGACCCTCCCCGAGGCCAGAAGGCGTTTCAACGAGCTGAGTAAAGCCAAGAGAAAGGGAAATACAACGGTCCTCTTAGACTGTAAGAAGATGTGTACAGTCAAGTACAGCGGTAACCCCATGGACGTGGTTCAGGTCGAGAGCGAGGCCATCAAATTGGGTTTTATCTTGGGTGAAGACAAGACCTCCGTGTCCATCAGCAAGGGAATAAATACCCTCGCCTCGTTGCTCGGCGAGAGCTCGGACAAGAGAAACTTTGGGCTCATCCTCAGCCTCTTGGCGTCTAGTTCATACTTCGACCTTTACGCCTCCCTCGTGACTGGTAAGGTCCTGACGATGTTCGATAGCTCCTCCGAGTCTGACGATGAGGGAAAATTTTCTTGGGTTAATTCCATCTACTGCGTCTTTGGAGACTGCTCTGGAGAAGATCCGAACCAGAGCAAAAAGGCGCTGATCCTTGGGTACTTTATCGTCATGGTCTTGAAGTCTTTCCTCTACGTCCTAAACGTCTACTTTCACCACTTGGCGTGCGACAGGAAGAACGCCAAAATGAGGGCCGACTGTTTCAAGAAGGTTCTCAGCCTCGATCAGGCTTTCTTCGACACCAAGAGCATGACCGAGATAAGAGGCAGCATGCAGGTCGAGTCGATCAACAACACCATCACTTGGAACATCCCATACCTCATCGCCCGTATGCTCAAGCTCATGATCGCCGCCTACTTCATGGTCACCATATCGGTGGAACTAGCCTTCATTGCCATCACCTCCATGATCGCTGTGCAGATTTTTGTGTTGACACCCATCCAGAGGAAGTCCACGGCCTACCAAAAAAATGAGTCGAAGATCCGCGTTTACCTCGACCAAATCAAGGACGAGGCATTGGACATGATGTCGACCATCAAGATGTTCAGCAACGAGGAGCACCACACCAACAACTATGCGAGAGGTCAGGCTCGCTACTCCGACCACCTCTTCAACGTCGTCTTCCTTCGGGTTTTAAAAGAGTTCACCTACAGCAACGCGCAGTCGCTCAGGTGAGAACGTGCGGGACATCGATGTCCGCCTCTGGACTTTACTAACGCCGACAACACAACCTTCCCATGCGACTCTCTTCACTCGTCGCAGCTTCGCCCTCGTCCTCTACTGGGGCATTATCGGAAACGCTCATAATTCAGTTACGTCGGCCTCCCTCACGGGCTTCTTCCTCCTCTTCTCTGAGTGCCAGGGAGTTTTTGGATCTCTTAAGTGGCACTGGGAGCAGTTCGAACGCGACTTTCCCTCCATCGAGAGGTTCGTAGCCCTGATGAAGGAGGAGAATAGACTCGCGGAGAAAACGGTCACCAAGAAACTACCGAAATCAACCCGCGGTGAAATCGTCTTCGATGACGTGCAATTTGAGTACCCCAGCCGTCCAGAGGAGTCGGCACTCAAGGGTCTCAGCTTTAAAATCACGCCCAGAAAGATGACCGCCGTCGTGGGTGACAGTGGGGCCGGGAAGAGCACTATCATCAAGATGATCATGCGAATGTACGATGTCAGGGAGGGCGCTGTCTACGTGGACGGGCAAGATGTGCGCGACATTAGTCTAGCTAATCTGCACAACAGAATCTCTATTGTTCCGCAGACGCCAGACCTGTTCAACACGTCGATAAAAGAAAACATCGCTTACGGCCTCGACAGGGAGGTGTCCATGCAAGAGATTATCGACGCGGCCAAGCTCGCCAATTGCTACGACTTCATCATGAAGTTCTCGAATAATTTCGACACGATCGTTGGGAATAGGGGCACGCAACTCAGCGTCGGTCAGAAGCAGAGGCTGGCGATTGCGAGGGCCGCCATCCGAAAGCCTCAGGTACTCCTCCTCGACGAGGCCACGAGTGCGCTTGACGCAGAGAACGAGGCGTTGGTTTCGACGGCGCTTGAGAAGCTCATGGTCGGCAGAACTACTGTCGTTGTCGCGCACAGGCTCTGCACGATTCAAAACGCCGACGAGGTCATTTGCATGAAGGACGGAGCGGTCATCGAGAGCGGAGGATATGCCGAGCTTATTGAGAAGAAGGGAGACTTTTTCAGGTTGGTGCAGAAACAGATGACTGAGGAGAAGAATAAATAGGTGGGGGAGGGAAGTTGGGGGAGGGAAGTTGAGAGAGGGAAGGTAGAGGGAGGGGTTGGGTTAAATTTTGAGATTTAAGATTTTGTTTCTAAGAAAGAGCTCACCATATATTTTGTGTACACTGTCATCATCACGACAACGAGGAATATTCCAAACCACTCCAACCAATTTTGCACCGGTTCCTGCATGAGGACGTATGAACCAGCCACAGCTACGAGAACACGGATACTGCTAAGGGTTCCATAAACCCCTGGACCCATAGCACGCACAGACTCCACCTGGAAGTAGGCGGCCAACGTGAAAATTCCGATTCCCAAGAACAGGAAGGGAAGCAATATACTTTCCAAGAGATTGAATTGCTGAACCCACATCGCCGGGCCGAGCGTCGCGAGGCCTATGATGCCCGTAAAGGCGATGGAGCAGAAGTTCTGTATTTTGATCAGTTCGCTCTTTGAGAGAATGCCGTCGGAGGTTTTCATGATGATCCTTGCCAAGTTTGAAAATATGACAGATATGAACTGGATCGAAACTCCCAGAGCGTCTTCTTTGCTCAAACCATGGGTGCTCTCGCCGACAAACGAAGGGGATTGGGCGTAGCCGATTATAACGCAGCCCAAGACTGATACCGATACGACCGTGAAAATTTTCGGAGGAAGTTCTGTCCCCAAAATAGCGCGCTCCAGGATGGGGGCGATGAGAGGGGTGAGGGCGTTGATAACGGCAATGTTATAGGCTAGGGTCATGGCGCAGGACCACATATTCATGGTCGCCCTTAAGGTAGAGAAGAGCCCCCACAAAGAGGCGACTTTGATCTTCTTCATGAGCTTGGCCCTGTCATCAGAGTGGCAGGACGAAGAGGGTGTCGCTAAGCTGTCATCTTTCACCAGATCAAGCTCGATTGCACCATCGTTGCCGGACGAACTTGCTCCCCTACAGTCGGAAAATGCGTCTAAAGGCCCATCGAATAGTGGCTTCAGGGCGAGCACAATGACTGACAGGAGTTTCGTGGTCGTCAAAGTGAACATACCGTCAAGGTTTCCTCGGACCTGCAAGTAGCGGGAGGTTGGGGGGTACAACCCCCAGCCAATATGGCACAAACATGCGGGTATGAGCATCGCCCATGTATACTTTTTCGTCATTGCTCAAAAGTTAGACAAAGTGGCATCCTCCCTGAGAAAAGTCACATTGAAAAAGATTACTTCACTGCGCTTCACTGCACTTATTCGTGGCGCAAAACCTGTGGATCTCGCTTCATCACGACATAATCAAGTTCAATTTCGTCCTAACGGAGTGGCTCACTTTGCCTCCAGGTTTCCCCAAGGAACGCCTTTCTCTGCCGCCTCGCTGTTGAGACTAGGCGCCTCTTCCTCTGCCGCCTCGCTGTTGCACCTAGTCTCGTCATTAGCCATGGTCTGGGTAGCACTACTGCTCACCATCCTTCTCCTGCCTCTTGTAAACCCCCTGTCATTGCCAGTCGTCAACACAGGCGCTCCAGTGACAAGAGTATTTGCGATCTCCGACCTCCATGTCGACGCTCCTCCAAACTTGGCATGGGTCGAGGCTCTCGAGAGAAGGCCGCCGCTGGACGCCAGCACGCCCGAGCATCACGCCCTGCTAGTTGCTGGCGATGTGTCTTGCGACCTCGGCCGCCTAGAGAAAACGTTGCGCTGCCTTCGCAAGACGTACGACAGTGTCTTTTATGTTCCCGGTAATCATGAAAAGTGGTCCGATGGCTACGCAGACTCGCTGGAGAAGCTCGACGCCGTTCTTGAGACAGCACACGCATGTGACTGCCGCACTGCCCCCGCAAAGCTGGTCGCGGAATCGTCGGATGAAGGCGGCATTATCGTGGCCCCACTGTTTTCTTGGTATCATGCCTCTTTCGATACAGAGCCCGAGCTTCCTTCGAAAAACAGCGCAACCTTTGCGCGCCGTTGGCAAGACTTCCGCAGGTGTTCGTGGCCTGAAGAAGTGGCGAGCGCACAAGACCTTAACTCGCAAGACACTTCTCTCGCTGAGTACTTCGCCGCGCTCAACGACTGCGACGCAATTTTGCAATCACGAACAGACGGCGACACGCTTCTGACGCTGTCTCACTTTCTTCCATCGATTCGTTTATTGCCTGAGAAACGCTTCATGGTGGAGCCGATGTTGGCGAAGGTTGTCGGAAGCTCGTTCCTCGGCAAGCAGGTCAGGGAGTTACAGCCCGACTTGCACGTATTTGGACACTCGCATATCCCGATCGATCTCGAGATTGACGGGACTCTTCATGTCCAGTGGCCGCTGGGCTCTGTGAAGGAGCAAAAGCGGCAGTGTGAGCGTATTTCTCGTGAAGGACCTCTCGAGGTCGCACGCTCTTCTTGCACAGTGAGCTGTCGGTGGCCTGGCGACGGACAGAGGACTGTTTGGGGGTCGTATTATTCTCGGACTGAGCGGGAGCCAGAGAGGACGGACCTCGCGCCTTGGGTTATTGAGCGGCAGACGCCATTAAAGGAGCGCAAGCGGAGCAAGGGTCCGCTGTTTGTTACCAAGGAATGGGTCGATTCGAAAAAGGTGGAGGGTGCCGCCGATGACGACAAAGCATGATGAAATATAATACGCGTAAAAATTATAGATAGGGATGAATGAGATTATATGATAAAGGTGTTCTTTTTGTAGTAATTCACAAGTCGCGCCTTCTTAAAAGTCGCGCACCCCCCCCCCCACTTAATGATTTTAACCCTCCTTATTTCAAGAGTCCTCCAATGATCCTTTTGGGATCCTCGATATCGTATCCTTGGAACATTCTTCCACTTCCGACGTATCCCTCGTAGATGTCCCTCTTAACACTGTCGGCCTCCTCGACGAGCTTGTTGACTCCCTTTAGTACCAACGCTACACGGTCGGCGCAGAGGGTCATGTCCTCCACGGACTTCTGGATCTTTCCGTTGCAGGAAGGCAGGATGGAGTTGATGAGGGCGTGGGCGGTGGGGTTGACTTCGAGGTCTTCGGGGAGGTTGGCCTGCTCTTCGAGGGTGACATTGGCGAGGTTCTGCTCGCGGCGGGTGATAGCGTCAAGCTGGGCGAGCCACTGCTTCTCCTCGGCCTTGAGGAGGGAGACCTGGCTCATGAGGGTGGCGGTCTCGGCCCAGAGGGCCTTGTTGGTGGGGTTGTTGGACTTGGCGGCCTTCTCGGTCTCCTCGAATTCAGAGCGGGCACTCTTGAGGGCGGTAAGGGCCTTCTGCTCAATATCCTTAACCGCGACTCGTGCCCTCTGGATGGCATCCTTCGCTGACTCGTCCCCTGTCTTCTGCACTGCTGCCTGGAATTCCTTGAGTTCAGAGTTCTCGTTCTGGCAGATGGAAGCAATAACTTGATCAATCTTGACCTTCCCTGTCTCGCCGGTGGCCTCGTAGATAGACTTGACGAGCGAAGGGGGGGGCATGGAGGTGCTGGGGTACGCGAACGAGGAGGAAGAGGAGGAGGCCGACTTGGAGGTCTTGGACGACTTGGACTTGGACTCCTTCTTGCTCTCGGCCTTCCTCTTGCTGCCCTTGCTCTTGCTACTCTTGCTCGACTTGCTGTTCATAAGGGGGGAGTTTCCGAGGGGCATGGCCTTCTTCATCTCTCCAATGTCCATGGTCTGCGAAGGGCGGGGCGGGGCAAAAGGTGCAGCGTTGTTAGGTTAGCTCATCGGAGAGTGAACGGAAAGTTCACTCTCGACAGGGAGAATGACGAGGAGAGGCTCACCTTGTCCATCTTGTTGGCCGACGAAGGGGCAATGTTCTCGCTCTGGGGGACAGTCTTAAGCTTCATGACGACCTGTGAAGTTATTCGGAGGCGGCGAAGTCGGTTAGTAACCTCTTTTAAGGCTGCAAGCAGAAACCAAACAACTATATGATCGATCAAATGTTTGTTTTCACGACGGCAAATCATCGACTCACGGGAGCAGTCGCGGTCAAACGATTCCGAAGCAGCCAGATACGACCACAGCCGCGCGCCCCGTTCAGTCGATTACACACCGAACCAACGTTTCTATGCAATGTTAAGCCGGCAAAGTTCGAAAGCACTTCGAGACCAGATTACGAATAGCCCTTTTTGTGGGCTACTTCGCGACGAGAAATCGGTAACGATGTCACCAACCAAACTATGATAGCAACAGAAGCCGTACATCGATATATATATCAATAAGTCGTCGTAAACTCACTTGTCTCTTTTGAATAAAATTGGTTGCCAGCAAAATTCCTTCATTTTCGCAGCGAGCTCCACTTTCCCAGATTTTCTAGCCCTTGCGGCTCGAACCCTTTTCAATAAATACCCGAGGGGTAAACGAGTGGTTCTAGAGAAGGAAAACACGTATTGTTGGTCTAGCGAGCCGATGTCTCTTCAGTCACGCCCCGTGAGCCTGCTCGGCTCTTCAGGAGCAATTGGATCACTCCTGCAATTGTCTCTGAAGCCGTCCCCGGTGCCGCTCTTGCGAAAGCCATGGAGAAGTCTAAATATAACACAGGGCGCTCAATCAGCAGTTCGCTTCGACGGCGTAGAGGTGAGCGGATGCGCAGAAAACAATTGAGTCTGTCTCGTGGTCGTTCTCATCCCCCTTGTAACCCTTTTCTCCTCTCTCTGAACGCCATAATCCGCAGCCGTCCCGGGCCCCAGCCGAATCCTTAGTAGTTCTTATATGCAAGTCCTACGACGTGATGGCGGCGGTGTCGACACTTCCCACGACTGCCCCCGTTCTCATCCTATCAAACGGCCTGGTGCCACTTATCCGGCCGCTTCAGGAGTTCAGAAGGGAAGGTGCACTTTTCATGGGCTCGACGACCGTTGGCGCCGGGAAGGTTTCGGACCTCGACTCCGGCGACGGGGTGCGGGAAATCGAAGTCAAGGAGAACGGTCGCGGTCAAACCATCCTTGGTTGCGTCGGGGATGTGGGGGATGATAGTGCCGAATCCATTGCTCATCTCTCCAACTTTCAGGCTCAAATGACAGCCGCCTCTTTCCCTACGTCGGTCGTGGATCCCCCGGTCTTGATGAAAGCATTGTGGATGAAGATGTTTCTTAACTGCCTCATAAATCCATCGTGCACAATCAAGGGGACAAGGAACGAGGAGGCGAAAATGGACACGAAACTTCTCGACGAATGCCTGGCGGTTCAGCGAGTCATCGATCCGAACGTGACAATAGACCAAAAGGAGGTCACGAAACTTTTTGACGAAGTGGTCGAGAAGACGGGCAAGAACAAGAATTCGATGATGCAGGATATCTTGGCTGGCAGGAAGACGGAAATAGACTTCTTGACGGGATTCATAAGAAGAATTGGTGAAGAACACGGAGTCGACGTTAGCAGGAGCAGGGAGTTGGAGCAGCAGGTGAAGACTCTGGAGTTTCATCGATTAGGGGAATGAAATAAGGCCAACTTTTTGTACTGAAATGCAATCTAATCATACTTTCTCAAAACCTCCTCCCTTCCCCTCGTCTACCAAATATGCCTGCGCCACATGAACCTCCTGCTCTTGAATTCCTATTGGCTGTGCTGTTGCTGTCATCGGCATCATTTGCGGCTGCATCATCATCTGCGGCTGCATCGTCATCTGCGGTTGCATCGTCATCTGTGGTTGCATGTACTGCTGCTGCATCATTGTTTGCTGATGCACATGCTGCTGCTGCACATACTGCTGCCGCTGAGCCTCACCCAATGCAGAAATCTTAAAGCTGAAGGTCTTTACTTGACTGACGTTCCTTTGCGTGGATATGTTTGTGACCTCGTATTGGACGGTGTACCCAGATGCCAGCATGGCGGCGTTGAGAGTATCCGGATTAAGAGCAACATCAACGGCAGCGTCAGACAACCTTTCTAATGCCTTTTGGGCAAATATGGTAGACGACAGGAACGTGGCAAAGGCAATGACAAACATCGCCGCGAAGCACAAACCGATGACAAACATCGGCACATTCATGGGATCCTTCATCCCGCCGAGAAAGGAGAGCAGGAACCCTAATATCCAACCCATTCCCAAGAACGGCATACTGATGAACATGCGTCTTCTGTACCTGGTGGGGGGAGAAGTAAGTGTGTGAGGAGGAGGATGACGAGGATGATGAGGAGGGATACGCTTACTTCCTGATCTCAAGGATCTGCTCATTACATCCTAGCAGTAGGGAATCCTTCAACGATCGACACAGTTTGAACCACTGCTCTTCGCTTATTACTTTTCGCAAGTTCGATTTCGAAAAGCGAGAAGGGTAGGCCTCATTCTTGAGTACGAAGGGAATCGCCATCGCAAATCCATACTCGACTGCTATTTTATGTGAGTCCGGATCAGATGACTTCAGAACGTTTCCCATTGTGTTGTGAGGGTTTTTTTAGCTCTAGAAATGGACAGGGGTTGGTCGGGAGGGTTTGAGGAGTATAATTTTGGATCGGAAGTTGGAGCACGAGACTAGCCCCGTAAAACTAACAATGTGACAAGGTCTGGTGGGACTTCTAAAAAGATCCCAAACAAAAGGATGAAAAGTAAGGAAATTGTTAATAATTGTTTCCGCGCCTACTTTAATTCATACTCTCTAGAAAAAACAGCTATGCGAATTTCTCACCCCGCCCCCATTCTGAACAAAAAACTTTAAATTTATGAAAAGGCATCGCCCTCCTTCTCGTAATCCTCTCGATCCTCTGCCAGGCCAGAGCAGGGGACGAAGCCTCGGTCGAAACCCCCTCAGCCGACGACGATAAGCAATCCCCATCACCAATTATTTATAACATTTGCGAGTCGACTAACGAGGAGTTGGTTGGAGCTTATAGGTGAGATGAGGGGAGGAGTATGTTGGTTTTCTGGAGGGAGCAATGGGGAATGGATTTTGGAGGAAGGGAATACGTGCGAGCAAGCTTACGTGTATACGTCTAAAAAGAGTCGCTTGAATTACTTTTTACTAACCACCTTCACCTATCCAATCTCTAAGTCACACTCACTTCGTAGACGATGCTCCTGTGTGGACGAACGAGGAAGGCATGGGAATCTGGCGTCACTTCGGTTACTGGTACATCGGCGATTACGGTGAATGGCCTCCGGTTACTTTTTATAGGTGTGTCGTTGGATGTGAGCAGGGAAGGGAGGTGAGAGATTAAAGAGAATGGACGAGAGGGAGAATTTATATTGTCAAGAAAGCAATGGAGTGAAGGCAAACCCTCCACCATTTTTAGCAACGGACCTATTACTTACTATACTTATATACAATCCGTAGGAACCTCCGCTAGAGGGCTTCAAGAACAAGAAGGGCTACGAGGGCGGTCCCGTAAAGCTACAGCTGGAGCCGTGTGGAGAAGAAGGAGAAGGGACAGGAGAGGAGCTTTGAGCCGATTCACGTGCTTCAAAAAGGACATAAAAACTAGACTCCCCTCCCCTCTTCTTCAGCTTTGCGAATTGTCATTAATTTCTTATTTTAAAATAATTTTACTCTGAAGCGATGAGAGCCTTCATCTCCGTCCCCTTCTGAACGTCTGTCTCCGACCTAACTCTAATTCCACCGAGCATCGTGTCCTCCCCGTACTTTGTCCCAAGACCTTGAACGACTTTATCTCCCTCCTTCAAGCAGTCCTTAGGGAGCTTGTCCATCTTACTCAACGTCGAGAGAAGGACTTCACGAAATAAAGGGACGCCGGGGTGGACTGTAGGCGTCGTCACGGGCTTGGACGCCGCAGGAGGAGGAGAGAGGTCGTCGAGAGACACGCTGTCGAGGAGATCGTCCAAATCCATGCTGCTGGCTGAGAGAAGGGATGAGGGAGAAGCGTTAGCGGGACGAGAGGTTAGCTTTGTCGCAAGGCCTGCCGTCGGCTATAGCGTTCATCGCAAACCTTCCAAAATACTGTGTTTCTCACTGGCACTGCTTACCTGGTTGGGTGTGGAGTTAAGGGCTTTGCAGACGACGATCTGAGAAAGTGTAAAAGGTCGTTCGATAGCGGAACGAATGCAATGAGATGCTGCTGAGATGATACGGATGCCTGGGATTGAATTATTTACTAGTTTAAGCAGTTTTTGAGAAACAAATGGCCGATTTCACATCTGACACCCCCCCCGTAGACCCTCCTACTACAGAGACAGGAGGAGAGGAGGAAGAGAAGGTCGAGAAAGGGCCAGCAATGCCGGATTGGCTCCCTGAAGGATGTGTTCCCTTGGCCGATGGAGAATACGACGCAATCGTGATGGGTACTGGGCTCAAGGAATGCGTTATCTCGGGTCTATTGTCTACCCAGGGGATGAAGGTTTTGCACCTGGACAGGTCAGTAGGAACACCACCGCGGAATCGACGCCACAGGGCTGCAATATTGATCCATGGACGAACCTTCGAAAAATTAGGATTCTCGAGCGCGCGCGAGCGTGTCTGACCATGCGCAGCATTTGGTGGCATTTGCTGGCATTTGCTGACTGACTGTTTGACTCACCCCTCTTCCCCCCCCCGCCCTCGTCGTCATTCACAGGTACAACTACTACGGCGCCGAATGCGCCTCCCTCAACCTCACCAACCTCTACGAGAAGTTCCAAGCCGGTGAGCCTCCCACCTACCTTGGAGCCAACCGTGACTACAACGTGGACCTCATCCCCAAGTTCATCATGGCCTGCGGCAAGCTCACGAAGATGCTGCTGACCACCAAGGTCACTAGGTACCTCGATTTCAAGAGTGTCGACGGAAGTTACGTCATGAAGGATGGCAAGGTCCTCAAGGTGAGTCTAAAGTTTCATGCGTTACCTGTCGGTGTTCCCCCCCTCCCTGCTCACCATAGCTAACACACGTCGTCCCCTCGACACCCACACCCCTCTGTCTCCCCCTCGCAGGTCCCCGCCACCCCCGACGAAGCCCTCCGTTCCTCCCTAATGGGAATGTTCGAAAAACGTCGCTTCCGCAACTTCCTCATCTACATTAACCAATACAACCCCGCCGACCCCACAACCTTCAAAGACAAGGACCTCACACGCATGACCATGAGGGAGCTTTATGTTGCGTTTGGGCTGCAGCCTGCGACGCATGAGTTTATCAGTCATGCTATGTGCTTGGAGCTGAGTGAGGTGAGGAAGCGATCAGTGAACTGACATTCAGCGATTCCCTCACACCCGAACACACCCTCCCCGCAGGAACACATGGATCAAGCCGCACTCGAAACCGTCAAGAAGCTGCAAACCTACTGCACCTCCCTCGAGACCTACGGCAAGTCCCCCTACATTTACCCCATGTACGGTCTCGGCGGCCTCCCCGAGGGCTTCTCTCGTCTGTGCGCTATCCACGGAGGAACTTTCATGCTCAACACCGACGTGCAGGAGATTCTCTACGACGCCGACGGAGCCGCCTGGGGAGTAAAGTGCAAGACCGACGAGGGCGTCGGCGTCGCCAAGGCCACCATGGTCATCGGGGACCCTTCCTACTTCCCAGCCGAGAAGAAGAGGAGCACCGGAAAGGTCGTTCGATCCATCTGCTTCCTCAACCACCCCATCCCCAACACTAACAACGCCGAGAGCTGCCAAATAATCATACCCGGCCCCCAGTGCGGTCGTAAGAACGACATCTTCGTCTGCTGCCTAAGTGGGCAGCAGAATGTCGTCGCCAACGGCGTCTACGTCGCCATCGTCTCCACCGCCGTTGAGACCGCCAATCCCTCTGCGGAGCTCAACCCCGGCCTGCGCCTTCTCGGGCAGATCCTTCAGCGCTTCGACTCCGTCGCTGACTGCTACGAGCCTGTCGCTGACGGTCTAAGTGACCGCTGCTTCATCTCTAGTAGCTTCGACGGGACTTCCCACTTTGAGGATGACGTAGAGGACATGTTGAGCCTCTACAAGCGCGTCACAGGAGAGGACCTCGACATGGACATCGACACCAACCTCGAGGGAGATTACTAAATTTACGTCATCGGAAAGAAAGGCTGAAGGCGAATGGTAGTTAACAGTTTGAACGAATAGTATTTTAAAATCCAAACAGAGCGCCAGATTGGCAGCACTTTCATTATATTCCCCCCCAACTCCTCCCTCTCGCTCCTCCCTCCTAATAAAACACTTCCCACATGATGCCCTCTCTAATCTTTTCTTTACGCTGAGAACTTCGTCTCCTTCTGCAATTCAACCTTGTTGACCTTACTCGCGAACCTAAGAGAGCACAAACTCTCGTTCCAACTCGAAGGCACAGGCGAGCAGCACACGATCGCTAGGGTCTTCGAATCTCCGCCTAAGCTGTTCTGGAGGAGGTAGGTGAGCTTGGAATCGCGGAAGGGGACGTGGTCGCCTCCCTTCTGGAGCTTTTCGATTACGTTGCTGAGGTTAAGAAGGCTGCTGTTGATCGCCTGCGTCTCCTTGAGCAGTTCCTTCGACTCGTTAGACTTGGACTTGCTCAAGCGCTCGCTTCCGGCGAGGTCGCAGATGTGAAGGCGTCCGGTGCGGTTCAGGTTCTCGTCGCTGCTGTGCTTGACCTCCATGACGATTGTGAAGACGAGGTGGGAGCGGGAGGATGTGTCGTTGCTGTTGGTGGCCTTGGTGGCACGCCTGTTCTGCGCGATGGTCAAGATCTTCGCGACGTCGCTGGGGGACCTGACGCCGACCACGCGGCTTCCTACGACTTCCCCGTCGGAGACGACGAGCTCGTCGGTCTTCTTCGTCAGAAGGTCGTTAACCTTTTCGTTGTAAATTTCGAGCATCTCGACCTTCAACTCTACGCTGAAGGGGGACTTGGAGTCTGCCTCGATGGCGTTCTTCGCCGAGAAGATCTTCTCCACGGAGCGGAAGACAAGACCCTTGCACTCGTCACTTCCCAACATGGTGTGAGTCTTTCCGCTTCCGGTCTGACCGTAGGCGAAGAAACAAACGTTCGAGCCATCTATGGCACTCTGCACGAGAGGTTCAGCGGCCTCCCAGACGGCGAGCTGGTCGTCTTCGGGCGAGAAGACCGAGTCGAACCCGAACCTCCACTGCTTGCGTCGAGGGTTGAGCCCTCCGCGATCCTTCCACGGCTCCTGCATCTCGAGCAACCTTTTGGTGCTGTCGATGCCCTCAGCGCCCTCGCAGACTCCGGGGAACATGAAGGGAATCTCGGCCTTGGGAGTTCCCTTCTTCACGATCATGTTCTTAAGGTCCTCGGTCTCGGCGGAGAGCATGGGCCTAACGCGAACGAAAACGCGGATGTTACCAGTAAGCTGCATGACCCTGTTGTGGAGCTTGCGGCGGACGTCGTCCATGAATTGAAGCTGACGCATGAGCTCGGCCTCCCTCTCGTCGAACGTTCGGACCCTCTCGAGAGCGGCGTTCTTCTCCTTGACGGCTGCAGTGAGCTTAGTCTGCATCGCCTTGTTTCCGTTCTTCTCGCCGGTCAGGGCAGAGAGGAGCTCCTCGCTCTTGTTGGAGTAGCTGCGACGAGCGAAGTGAAGAGTTAGAATTAGCGAGCAACGAACGGAAGAAACGTTTTCTACGTCGTACCTGTTAACTTCGCTCATGAGGTTATGAAGCTGCTTCTTCTCCGAGGCGCGCGAGCTCGATTCCTCGTCGATCTTCTTCTGAAGAGACTTGGATTTGGCGATTTCTTGAGTGAGCTTGGCCTTAACACTGTCGCAGGTCTCCCTGAGGGCGCTCGTAGTCTTGAGGTCTTCCTGGGCGGCGGCAAGCTGCTTCTTGGTGGTGATGAGGTTGTTGGTGGTGACGAGAGTCTGAGCGTCAAGGGTCTTGACGCGGGTCTCAAGGGCGGCAATGGTGGAGTTTGCGTTCTGCAATTCGACCGATTCGGACTCCGACTTGCTAGCGAGCTTCTTCTTGAGGGTCAGGATGGTCGCGTTGGCGCTCTGAAGTTGAGCGGAATCCTCGGCCTTGGCGGCGAGTTTCTTCTTGAGCATCGCGATGGTGTTCTGGAGGTCTTGGTTCTCGGCGGCCATCTTCTTGTTAGAGGCCGAGGCGGAGGAGGCGCTGGCCTCGTTCAAGTCCTTGATTGTCTGTTTCAAGGCGGCGACCTGCTTCTTGAGCAGGACGATGGACTCGCTCGAATTCTTGAGGTTCGCGCTCATCTTGTCGTTCTGCTGCTTGAGAGCATTGATCTCGGCCTCCATGGAGGATTCGACGGCGAGGAGCTCGTCGTTGGCCTTCACGAGGTTCTCTTTTTCCTCGACGCTAATCTTGAGCGCCTCGGAGAGCTGGACGAGCCGAGGAGAGAAGTCGAGGAGCGAAGCGACGAATTAGAATAATGTAGCGGGGGTAGGCCTGTAAGGGTTGGCAGCTTCTCACCTCCGCGTTGCATTTCTCAGCGCCGATGAGCTGCTCAAGCGTGTCTTGCAATTCCTGCTTGGCCTTGACGAGGGACTTGGGAGGCTCGGGGGTGACGTTGTCAACGAGCTCAACATCGTACACATGGCCGCCGAACGGGGTGGTGGGCGCCATGGCGGGCTGAGCCTCCTTTTCGGGAGAGAGTTCGAGGGACTCCGTTAGGGAAACCTCGGCATCCATGTCATCGCCGAGGGCCAGGGCGAGGTCCGGGGCGGGCTCGGCCGCGGAGGGGTTCTCCCTCTCCTCCTGCAGGCGAATTCGCTCGCGCATCCTCCTCAATTCTTCGGGAGTCGAGTCCATGTCGAGGCCGTCACTCTGGAGGGTTCCTCCAGGGGTGAAGGACATGGAGAAGGCGTTCTTCTGGCGAGTCTGGCGGCGAGAGGCCTCCTTGGCCATCTCGGCCTGGATCTGATCGTTGCGGTTCGGAGGGGAGAAGGTCATGAGCATACCCTCGCCCTTCATCTTCTCAACTCGGCTGGTCCTGAGGTGGTCGCGTTGCCTGTCCTTCTGGAACTTCTCGCGCTGGACAAGCCGAGGAGCGAAGCGACGAGTTAGAATAATGTTCCAGTATCGTTTCGATATCCAGCACATGTGCCTCCTCGCAAACTCTCACCTTCATGGACTTTTCATACTCCGACTCCGAAACGTGTGCGGAGGGTGAAAACATCATCATCAGACCTCCCGTGAGGGGCGGCGCACGGCTCTCTACGGTGGTGTTGAGGTCGTCGTTGGCGGAGGCGGTGGGAGGAGCGTGAGCGACGAAGCCTGTGGTTACCTTTTTCACCATTTTTGATTTAGGAAGGTTGGGCTTGGACTTGAATTTGGGGGCGGACACTTTCTTTGCGGCGGGGGCGGGGGCCTTGGCCTTGGGGACAGACTTCTTAGACTTTTTGTTCGCAGCCGCGTTCTTCTGCCACGGCTTGACGGGCGCGGGGGCTGAGGCAGGAGCAGGAGCGGGAGCGGGAGCGGAAGTGGGAAGGCTGGGGGCCTTGGGAGGGAGAACGACAGCCTCGACGGGCTTGGGGGCAGGCGGGGTGGGCTTAGGAGCGACCTTGGATTTGGGTTTGGTCTGGGTGGGGGCGGAAGTCGGAGCAGAGTTGGCAGCGTTGTTGGTTTTATTGGTAGTTTCCTTCAACACCGGCCCCATCTTCGTAGACGTCGGCTTGGCCGACTTCCTTGACTTGTATTGCTCTAGCAGGGCACTGCGGGAGACCATCTATTGCGGTTGGGATTGGGATTGGGAATTGGGATTTTGTTGAGGGGTGAGAAGAAAAGCGAGAGTGAGGGTTTATACAATATTACGGGTTCGTCGGAATTGTTCGGTTGTGTTTGCGCGGAGAAAGTACACAATAATGTTTGGAATTCCAATTAAATTATGTCTACGACGACTATATAGAGGTTGAATCATCAAAATGAACAAACCAAGTAACGACTAGGACGATTTTCCATTAAAAGGTTAGGTTGCTTCCATTTCGTCGTGATAGAGTGATGCGTTGACGTAGTGTTGTTGGTAGGACTTTGGATAAGCGATAAACAATATTATCATGTGATATTTTGCATATCTTACCGTGTTTTTTTGATGTTTTATATATCAGTAGTTTTTCTTTCTGAGGACCGAAAATGCTGTAAAAGTTTAAGCCATTTTTCATCAAAAGTTATGATTACAAATATTACATATTTCACTACTTTTCCTTCTTCTTCACTTTCTCTTGAACATTCAGCTCGAGCTTCAGTGTGGTGTCGAAGTCCGTCGTTCCAATGACTCTCTGAAAGTCCTCGAAGCTGAGGAACTTCTTCTTGGGATCCGACGACGTCTCCTGCAGGACCTTAGTGACGACTGCGTTCCTGATGCTCTTCGGCACCGCGACGGCCATGTTCCCGTTACGCGCGATGGCATCGTAGTAGGTCTTGAGGTCCGTCTTGTCGATCTTCTCGTCTTCGTTGTAGTCCTGAATCTTGAACGCTAGCTTCAGTTTGATCTCCCGATTGCCTGGCCTGTTGAAGTCCGCCGCCCGCTGCATGTAGTCCTCGTACGATATCGTGCTGTTGGGTTCGTCGGGCTTGAAGCCGAAGCACAGCGCTATCCGATCGCCGATCGGGTTCATCTTTATCGACTTAATATTCATGAACTGGTGCCGAGTGATCTCCATCGGAAAGTCGCCCTTGGCGGCGAAGCTGATGAGACCCTGCGAGTTCATAGGCGCGACCTTCGCGGTCTTGCCGCCCTTGCTGCTGTCGCTGGACAGGCCCGAACTTTCGCTCGAGGCGTCGGAGTCCTTGTCGCTTTTCGTGTCCTTTTCCTTTTCCTCCTTCTTGTCCTTGGAGGACGACTCCTTGTCCTTGTCCTTGTCCTCGTCCTTCTCCCCCCCATTTTCAGATTCTGCCTTATCGCTTCCCTTGTCGCTTCCCTTGTCGCTTCCCTTGTCGCTGCCATTCTCCTTCTCCTTCTCCCCCTCCGTCTTCTCACTATCAGGCGGGGGGAGTTCATCGTCCCTCGTTGTATGATACACGAAGAACTTACGGTAGGTGATGACCTCGTGCCGCTTAAAGTGCGTATTCTGAGTGCCGTGGGAAGGGGTCAGCGAATCATAGCGTTGCGCTTAATCACTGTCAGTGACAGTGACATATAACATTTAAAGTTTGACCTTTGCCCGGCAGCGAAACTGTAATCCAATGTTTTATCCTCACCATTCTAATCTCCTCTAACTCTTCCTCGTCCAGGTCGCACTTTTGTACCCGGTACATGATGTTGATGTGTTTCTCAGCGGAGACTGCACGCCTGTGATAGCCACAATATGGAAAATCTGTGCCAGGACTTTCTCCATTTATTTTAGTATTTATTATTCTTGCAAAGCCCTTGCAGAGACCTACGATGGTTCTTCGGCGCGCTTCGCCATCAACGATCGGGATCATTTTCATCATTCTGCTCGTTATCAACTCTTCACTGTCACTGCGAACTACAGCAAGCTGCACAGGCTGCGGACGCAGAAACCAACTCGGCCCGATCCTGGCTCTCACCCTTACCCTTGCGCTTTCACCACAAACTTCTACGGCTATGACTACGGCTACGACAATTGTACCCCCCCCGCCTCCTCTCTGCTCATCCTTAGAATCTCCAACTCCCACCTGCCTCGGTGTAATCGACGGTCTCCTCGCCGACTGCACCACAAAATCATCCTGCACATCTTCCCAAGACGATCGTCCTGGTGTGTTTTCACCTCCCTGGCAGATCGAGGGTTACGCAGGCGATCCTATGGACAAGCTTCTAGTCGCTGTGGAGCAGAGGAAGGATTTCAAGAAGGTATTGACGTATGATAGAGACTTGCAGTATCTAAGAGTGGAGGTGAGATGGAGTCGCGAGTGGCGATTAACTACACCGCTATCTGTTCAAATCACCGCTAAGCAATTCTAACTCATGACTGTACTGTCGTTCACAAAATTGCAGTTCAACGATTTTCCAGCTGGCGTTTCTGACGTTGAGTTTCTCAAGACGAAGAACGACGACACAATCCAGTTCAGAGCAGAATCGAGAACCCTGTCCCCAACGAAAGAGAAGAAGCGCATCGACGAGCTCCGGTTGGTGAGGTTCGAAGCTGGGTTTGTGAATGCGTCGATTTCAGTTGGAATGTTATTCCGGCCACTATCACCGCTAATTAATGAGTTTCTAACTCGTCGCTTTCGCTCCTCGCTCACACAGAGCCTGGGCTACACTGAGATCCCCGTTCTTCGAAACAGGCGCAGAGCGTTGATTGTCGTCGAGTCTGAGTTCGATACGTTTGGCCCTTCCTCCACTCGTGATCCTACAATCGAGGAGGAGAGGGGCGGTTACAATTACCGGGACATGGACCCAATGACCAAGAACTGGGCAGAGGGAGAACGCTACGACAGCGGCCAACGAATGAAATCGGAATTTCAGCGCTTCTTGCAGTCTGAGAGTGACGACCGTACCCGAAACCCGACAATAATAAAAGCAAAATAATGAAAATTTTATAACTAAATCCTATCTAATACAATAACACCCACCCCCCTCCCACTCCCACCCCCTCCCTCACAAACCCCTGCGGTTTTTCTTCCCACTAAATCCCCCCCCCTGTCCACCACCACCCCTGTTGTTCTTTTTCTCTTCGAACCTGAAGTGAGTCGTAAAGGAGAGCGCATTTATGGATATTATAGCGTTAGAAATTGTGGCGAGTTGGTAGCAGCTCCTCGCCTCGCTCCTCGCTCCTCGCTCCTCGAACCCGTGAACGCGCTTTCTCAGCTCGTCGCTTCGCTCCTCACGGCCTCACGGCCTCATGGCCTCTCACCTCCTCTTCTTCCTGCCCTGCTCCGCCTCCTTCTTCTTAATTTTCCTCTGGGCGGCCGCGACAGGGTCGACCACCTTCTCGATAGCAATTTCGCTCTTCCTGGCGTCGCGTCGCTCCTTGGCCTTGGTCCTGACGTCTGCGTACGCCTTCATGAAGACATCGGTTCCGACCTTGTCCTCGATCACCCCCAGCAGCTCCTTCATGAACACGACGTTCTCCTCCGTCTCGTTGTTGACGGCGTCGGCCTCGCTGATGGCGCGGTGCAGCGACCCCAAGATCAAGCCCAAGTACAAGTGCACGTCGCAGACTTGTACCAAACCTGCGAAAGTCTTGAAGATGTTCATCCTCACTCCTCCCGAGCTCTTCTTCGCAGCCCCGGCCAGCCTGTTGAAGAGCCATTTCTTGGCGCGCTCCGCGTCTTCCTCCCCCCCCTTCATCAATTTCACGACCGCAATCACGCCCCTGATGGCGCCCATCGCAACATTGTCGTTGGTGAATTTCGCGTCCACATCAATCTGCCCGCCGAAGCCCTTCACGAGCTCGTAGTACCCGGCCTTGACTCCCTTCAGCCCCTTCTTCAAACCTCCGCTGACGATTCTTCCGGAAACGAGCTTGCACCACGGGTGATAATGCGACAGGCAGCTCACCACCTCCGCTCCTACGCTCCCCCCGCCGAACTTCTCGAGCCCCACCAGCGCGAAATAAACGCGCTCCCAGTCTTCCCCAAAGCGATCTCCCTTTCCCTCCTCTCCGGTCTCCATCTCTCCTTCAATAGCCCCGACCAGAATTCGCTCGATCTCCGCTCGTCGGCCGCCCTTCACCCACTTCGCCCTCGCGTCGCAGACTATGCCTAGAACCTTGAGCGCGACCACCCTCGTCTCCTCCTTGTCAGACCAGGCCTTGACGATGCCGAAGAAATCTTTCATCTTCTCTTCGTTGACCCGCTTCAATAACGAGCCCAAGACGTCTCCGCACTTCTCCTTACACACGCTACTGCCGTCGTTGTGGAGCTGCAGCACCAGCGGCAGGAAAAACTTGTCGGCATTCGCGTTCAGCATCACCGGCTTCAAGTTGGACAACACCTTGTTGAGCATGTCGAGCCCGCTGGCCCGCCCGTCGTCGAACTCGTACTTGCAGTTTCCGACGATGCGATTCAACAGGCTCTCGACCTTTTTCTCTCCAAGCTCGTAGTTCAGGATGAAGCTGGTGAAAGTCGAGGCTCCGAGGCTACAACGAGAGAAGCGACGGGTTAGAATAAAGGGTCTCAGGACAAATGGGGCAGCTCCTGCTCTCACCTCCTGACGCTCGGATTCGTCGACTGAACGACCAGGTCAAGAACGTCGTCCATCAAATCGTAGATTTCCAGGTTGACCACGCGCATGCCGACGATCGCGGCTATCAGGCCGAAGGTGGAGTTGTGGTGGGAGGTATCGGCCACGGTGGCCCGCAGCAGACCCACCAGTGCCCTCATCTGCTTATCGTTCAGCAAAAAGCTCGACTTATCTTTCATCTTAAACAGAAAGGTCAGCACCTTGAATATTCCCTGAACGACCTCGTCCTTCGATCCGCCGATGCCGCCTTTGGTCAGAATCTTCAAGCTTCCGCTCGCCAAAGCTCCGCGGTTCTCCTTTACAGTGGGCATATCGTCCCAGCGAAGCAAAAACCCAAGGCACCTAATCGCCAGAACGACGACCTCGTCGCTCGTACTTCGCTTGACGCAGCGAGTCAGGATTGTCACGAAAGGCGCTGCCCGCTCCTTCACGACGCTCGAATTCCAGTCTATCTTCCCCTTCTTCAGACAGGCGTGCAGAAATTTGAGCCCGAACACGACCCCGCAGCTGACGGCGGGATCGTTCAGCCCCTTTCCGTCAGCCATGCGGCTCTTTCCGTGCCTTCCAGTCCCCGTCAGCTTCGGCGCCTGAGCCCCATCGAGGGCAATTGACTCCTGTCGCGACTCGGCCTTGGCAGCGTCTCGCGCCGTTTTCTTGTTGTGCACGGTGTGCATGCTCGGCTGCCAGGTCTCAACGCTTCCCTTGTTATTCTTGGCCTTCTTCGCTTTGTTGGCGTCCTTCAGCTTCCCCCCCTTGGTGGTAATTTTGATCGGGCCCTTCTCCTCCTCGCCGTCGCTGTCGCTCTCCTCCAAATCGGCGTCATCCTCGTCCTCGTCGTCGTCATGGTTTTCACCCCTCTTCCTCTTGCCTGTCTTGTCACCCTCGCCGTCGCCCAGGACATCGCGGATGGTATCGAGGACGAACTTTAGCACGGTCTCGCTCTCCGCGTCCTCGTTCTTGGAGAATCCTATAACGGCCTTGTTCAGGGCCTCACGCACCTTCTTTATTACCACCAAATTGATCTTACTGTCGTCTTCGCTCAGCTTTTCAATGAGCGGGCCGACGACGGCTTGGACCGCGCTACCCTCATCTTCAGGCCTGAACCTAATAATTCCGGTGAGTATCTCCAGCGTGTCGTAGCTTCGGACGCCGACGGCCTCCTTGATGATGCGTTTCCCGACGTCCTTGCTCTCCTTCATCTCGGCGGCGATGCCGAAGATATCGGCGAGCACCAGCTTCATGATATCGGGAACGTGAGCGTCTAGGCCTCCGGTCCCTCCGTTCGCAGCCTCCTTGACCTCGGCGTTCTGGGACAGCGCCAGCACGCAAGTGTGGAGCGCCGCCGACCTCACGTGAAGCTGGTACCCTTCGCCGAGGGTGACTTCCAAGTTCCGAAGCACGACGCCAAAGTTTTCGAGGCCGGCGGCGACAGACATCCTCCCGAGCGTGGCGCGGGCGATGTCCCTGGAGTTGCTTTCCTTACTCTTGAGCTCCCTACAAACCGAGAGCACGAGGTTCTCGAACTTCACCTCGAACGCCTCCGTTGGTAGCTTCTGGTACAGCTTGAGGAGCGCAAGGGCAACGGCCGCCCGCATGGTCTTCGTCCTGCTCCCCGCCTTGTCCTTGCCTTCGACGTAGAGGAGCTTTTCGATCTTTTCCATCAGCTTCTCGATTCCGTTCATAGCCACGCTTCCAACTTCACCGAGGTCGAAATTGAAATTGTCCAGAACCTTGCACATGGCGGCAACCAGGAACCTCTCGACTTCCGGATGCCTCGGAATTTGAGCGAAGAAGAGCCCCAAAGTCGTACTGTAAGCTCCCCACCTCATGTTCTTCGCCAGAGCTCCTAGGGTCGCGCCTCCCTCCAGCGCCGCCGCCTCATCAGTGCTCTTGGTGGCCTCGAAGATCGGGTGCGTGCACACCGGCGCTAGGAAGTTGGTCAGCGACGCGGGGGAGAACCTCGCCGAGCGCGAGGCCTCGTCGGACGCCTCGAGCTCCTTCCTCAGCTTCGCGAGGGCGCGGGCTCGGCGGTGGACTTGGACGTGGGTGACGTTGAGGAAGAAATCGACTTCGTCGTCTTCCTTCACCAGGCTCTCGAGGTCGCCGAAGAGCAGAGGCGAGGCGTTCGGATTCTCCCCCTCGCTCCCGAAGGTCTTCGCTAGGGCCCTGAACGTCAGAATGAACGACTTCCTCGGGGTCTCCACCTTGCTCACGATGCCGTTCTTCATAACGGGGACGACGCTCGTCTCCAGGACCCTCAGCCACCCCCCGTCCTCCTTCATCTGCCCCGCGAAGCTGACGAAGGCCTTGATGGCCTTGAACGCTCCTCTGCTGAGGACGCCGTCTCCGTCGTAGACATAGTGCAGGACGGTGAAGAGGAGAGGGAGGGCGTCGCGGGCGTCGGAGTAGCCCTTCCAGCCCGAAGGGGACCCGAGCTTGTTGAGGACGGGAAGGACCTTGTTGAAGTCGTGCTCCTCAACGTATTTGGAGCTGCGGGAGTTGAGGTCTTGGAGGTCTTTTGAGGCTTGGGTGGCCTCGCCGACGGCCTTGGACGAGCAGTCGACGAGCCCAGATCTGACTCCAAAAGACGTCACGCCCTGCTTCGACTTTATCGGACCCAAGAGCTTTGAGAGCATCGGAATGGTCGACCTCCTCTCCGCCGCGGGGATGGACGGGAGGAACGAAGACACGATCCCAAGGACGTTCAGCTGCTGGTATTCGTCCCTGCTCGAGGACCTGTTGCTCTGATCCAAGAACGGGAGCAGCACCGTCACGAGCGTCAAGAGGGTGTCTTTAGACACTCCCTCAACGGAGTCTCCCAGCAGCTCGCAGATGTCGCACAGGATGGTGAGCTGCTTCGTCTCGAGGGCGCCGTTCTTCCGCGTCGTTTCGCCGACGAGCTCGCTCATGGCCTCGACGATTTCCGTCAAGTGCTGCTTGACGAGCTCGGGCTTCATGGCCAGGGCGTTCGAGACGATCTTCAAAGCCACGTCGAGGGACTGAGGCGAAGTCTGAGGGTTGATGCAAGCGATGATGGTCGGCATGGCGTTCTGGTCTTCGAAAATATCGAGAAGCGGGACGGACGACGACAGCGTCTCAAGGAGCGAGAGGAGCGCCGGCGCCGATGTTTTCGCTTCCATCGAGATGACAGTCTTGGGGAGCTTCTTGATGCTCGTTTCGAGCGCCTTGAAGAGCCTCTTCCCGTGCTGCTCCATCGGCATCATCGTCGAGTACAGAGCAAAGAACTCGCTCAGCCTCTTTATTGTCAAGCTCCTAATGCTCGCTCTCTTATCCTTGATGAATTTCTTCCCCAACGTATGGTCCTCTATATCTTCCTCTCCCTCTTCCTCCACTTCCTCAAGATCAACCTCCCCCGTCGTCGTCCCTTCAACCTCCGAATACTCCAAAATCTTCATCATCATCCCAGCCATAACCTCCACCCACTCCCTAACCTTAAACCCCAACTTCCCCATGATCCCCTTGCACATATTCAAGAACCCAATAATCCTCCCCCCCTCCCCATCCCCAACTCCACTCCCCTCCAAAACAACCTTAAAATCCCCCCACCCTCCTTCCAAATCATACTCCATCTTCGCGAATCCCTTAAAAACACAGTACATAAACTCCTGAATCTCCACCTCATCGAAAGCCGTCAACCAACCCATGACGCTCTGCCTTCTCGTCTCTGGCGTGTCCTTCGACCTTTTACCTTTCCCAGATTTAGAGTTAAGTTTGCCGTATAATATTCGAGTTGTTATTTTTGACATTGTTAGACGGTGTTGTTGAGGGATTTTATGTAGGTTGAAGGTTGTTAAGGTTTCGCGGAAATTATCAGAAGAGGTAAGAGAGGTTAGGAAATCGGCGTAGGATGTTAGGGAGGGGGATTTATATTTAAGGATGGCTTTTATGGAGAGGGTTGAGATTGTAGGGGAAGGGTTTGTGAGGAAGCAGGTGTGAATTTTAAGGAGGGTGGAGTGGTGGGAGAGTTGGTTGGGGCCGTTTATTGAGGCAAAGACTTTGAGGTAATTTGTGAGGGTTGAAGTGCTTTCTTTGATGGGTTGGGAGGAGGTGAAGGTCGGTGTGGTGGAGGTGTTGAGAGTGTAGGAGGGGGGGAATTTTATCTCGTGAAAGTCGGACTTCGTGCCGTGGACGTTGTAATATACCTGGGTGAGGAACTCGAAGAAGCTGGGGACGAAAGTGCTGTGGTACTTGACGACGGCTTTGGGAGCGCCTTCTAGAACTTCAAAGAGCATTTTCTCGACCGTCTCTTCGTCAGTTTGACCCTCTGCGAATGGGTTGGTGAGGGATGGACGGGGGGTTAGAAGTCAGATTTGGCTCGGAACGCGAAGCGACCGAACGAACCGCCTTACCTGCTCCTTCTCTCTTCCTAACTCTCTTCAATTCACTCCAAACCGCCTCCCAAACTTCATCCCTAACCTCCTCATTATCCATCAACCCCGTAAGAGCTTCAACCGCCGTGGCCCATATTTCCTTGAACTTAACGTTGAGCAAACCCACGATCCACGAGACGAGGAGGGGTACTTCTTCTTCGGCGGGGTGGAGGTTGATGTGGGAGGCGAGGGTAGAGGTGGCAGAGTTCAGGGAGCGGTAGTTTTGGATTGTGGGGGACGCCTCGATGGGGGATTGGAGGGACAGGCGGGGGAAGAGGGGGTGGGGGGAGAGGTTCTGGAGGATCGTCAAAGTGGACGGGCGGAGGGGAGGGGAGCGCAGATTGCTCCCGAGGAGGGTATAGATCGGAGGGGCGGAGGCGGAGGTTGAGGCGGGAGGGTTGAGGGACGACGGGGAAGGGTGCGAGGACGTTATCTTCGCCAGCGAAGTTAGGACAGGCTGGGATTTGGACCACTTCTCGATCATGTCGGGGAAAATTCCCTGCGCGGTGGTGGCCGACCCGGGGTCGGTCGAGATCAGGTCGATCAGAAGGGCGACGCGGACGTCGTCGGCGGACGCTCTTATGGCTCGTTCTATCTTGGCGTTTGTTTTCTTGTTCTGAGTCCTGTACATGTGCTTGTAGATGCCCGTGGCCTGGTGTAACTTTTCGGCGGGTAGCTTTTCATCGAATATTCTCTTCCTCCAAACCTCCTCCTCCCCCTCCTTAAACTTCTCCCCCTCGTACATCTCGTACGCCATTTCCAGGACCTTCCAATCGTCCCCCGCAACCTCAATAATTTTCTCAACGACGTTCTGTTCCTCCCCCCCCCGTCCTTCAACCGTTTTTAAAATTTCCTCCAAATCGCATTCCGTGTCAATACTCTCCCTAACCTTCCCCATAAGTTCCTCCTCCTCCCCATATTTCAGTATCAAACATATAAGACTAACCTTCTCCCTTCCCTTCCCTTTCTCAACAATCTCCTCAACCTGCCCCCCATAAACATCCATAATCCTCTTAACATTAACAACAGGATTAAACCCCATAACCCTTTTAACAGCAATAACCTTCCCAACCCCACCTTCACACTCCACCACGGCGTTAACCAACACTGACATGTAGGAAGGGGAAGATTTTAACCAACGGGATAACTCGAGTAACGTTGAGGTTAGGAAGAGGTTGACGTTAGGGGAAGGTGAGGAGTAGCAGGAGGATATTATTGAGGATAGTTTTGGGGGGGCCGACTTTGTTAGGGAACCGGAAGACGATTTTAGGGTGTGGAGGACGAGGAGGCTTAGGCCGTGGGTTAGGTGGGTTGGGGTTGAGTTTGATGCGAGGATTTTTGTGACGTGGGACCAGTGTTTGGTGTGGTCCTTGAGGGTGGAGGAGCGGAGGGGGACGCAGAGGGATTGGGAGGAGAGGCGCCGGACGCGCTCGAGGGGGTGGGAGAGGAGGGAGTAGAGGGAGCGGAGGGGGCGGAAGGAGTTGGAGGAGAGGGAGGGGGAGGAGGAGAGGAGGGAGGTTAGGGGGAGGAAGGCGGATTGGAGGAGGGGGAGGGAGGAGGTTATGAGGGGAGAGGTTATGAGGTTTTTTAGGAGGTTTAGGTGGAGGGAGAGGGTGTCCGGGGGGAGGGGGGAGGATTCTAGGAGGAGGGGGGCGTAGATTTTGAAAATAGAGCTGTAGGAGGTTAGGAGGGATTGGGGAGGACGGGAGAGGAGTTCTAAGAAGTATTGAAGGAGGCTTTTTGAGTTGTGGAGAAGGATTGGGAGGGTCAAGGTCTTTTTGGACAGTTTCCAGCAGACTTCTTTAACGATGTCGACGGGGTTCATCTATTTGTGATTGTGAATGTGTGAGTTGCGATTTATGTGAGTTGCATATGATTGAGTGTTGTTCATCATATTGCACATGAAAGTAATGTATTGGTCCATAGTGCTTCTCTCACCTCCTTCTCTTCCTCAATCGCCTTCCTAGTCCTACTCCAATCCTTAACAACATCAATAGTCTCCGCATCTTGGTCATAATCCTCCTCAATATGATGCTTTAGATTCTTCCTCTTATCGTAAGGGTCGAGAGATATAGACTTTGAAGCTTTCTTATCGGAGATAAAACGGTGGGTGTTTGTAGAGGAGGTTTTGTTTAGGCCTTTGGCGGAGGACATAGTAGTATGCCGTAGTATGCCGTAGTATGCCGTAGTATGCCTAAGTATTATTCAGGGAAAACTGGTATTTACTGGTGTTTTATGACCACTTTATAGTGTAGCAAGGGGAGTGGTCGATGGTCGGGCTGCTTTATGTCAATTTAAAGATTCAATTTAAGCAGTAGACGAATATTTAAAGTATTCAAACCAATATAGAGATATATAGTAAGTCGAATGAAGTGGAATCGTTGAATAAAGGTGACGTTTGATAGACGAAAAGGCAAATAAAGGCACTATTTCTGTGAAAAAGACTTCGCAGAGTTTCACATTTTTTACTTCAAAAAGTTCAGACACGCTACTATTACGCCACTCACTTGTACTCCACGAATCGTCATAATCAAGTGACATCGTTTCGTTTAATCGTAATAACATATTGTCTTAATAAAAGCCTTCAATATAAGTCTTTTCTCAACAAATAGCTTTCACCATCGATACTGTCCATTGATACCATCCTTTAAACGACAGGTACGAGAACGTACAACACGAACGAATAAGGTATACGAACGCGCACAAGAGCAGCCGCAAGCTATGAAACACAGATTGTGCACTCTCAGAGTGTGCATACAGAGTGTGTCAGTACTGTGAGCGGCCGGAAACGAGCAGGGCGACGTACGAGGAGGTGGGGCGACAGAATGGTACTCCTTTTACCCTGTTATCTTAGGTGGAGCGGAGGTTCCTCGAGGCTCTGGCCGCGTAATGGCCGCTCCCCCGCGTCAGTTGTGTCTTATGCGGAACGTCTCGACCATGGTAACTAAACAGATGAACATGCTGAGAATGGCGCAAGCGCCGTCTCATGTTTTGGAACATGTGCCGTCGATAAGAATAGGGGAGCGGAGCGCATATATATAGAGACCTTTGAGTACAACCGATGCTGCAACCGATGCTGTTTCTCGACAAAGTGCGGTTGAAAAAATGTTATAATACATGTGAAATATCAAACCTCCCACCGACACCCACCGACAGAATACAATCACTTCGACTCCCTCACACTAACCCACAACCCACTTTTCTCCCACCCCTCTCCCGCCCTTTCTCTCACAGTAATCTAAAATGAATGTCTCCCTATCCTTCCCACCCCCCCACCCTTCAAACTACCCAACCTTCCCTCCTCAACTCACCGAGACCTACTCCCCCCCCCACACCTACTACGTCCTCCCCCCCCACATCATCACCCCTTCAAATTCAAACATAATCTCCTCCTCTTCCTCCTTGTCCAACTCGATCCTTCAACCTTGCGCTCTCACCGATGTGGCTTGTGAAAGAATTTATTGGCCGAAAGGGTTAAACTCCTTGAAGGTTTTAATGCAAGTGGGTCATCTTATCCCTCCAACGACCGCCTTAATCATCCCGTACAAACTTCACTGTCAGCTCCAGAAACAAACTCCCAACACCCCCGACCTGACGAAGACCGTCCAATCCTTGAAATTTCAACCGATCATAATATCCCTGACCGAAGAGCCCCCTTCCCACCCCTCCCTCGTCGAGATCCCCGACGCTTCCCCAATCCCCTTTCTCCAATCCCAAAATATCCCCAACCTATCTCTCTACCTCCCCCCCCCGCCCCTGCCCCTGACCTCCCCCCCAATCTACGCCTCCTCCCCTCCCCCCGCCACCCTCCCTCCTCAAACCTACAAGGGCACCTTCCGCTGCTCCCCCACCCCCTCTGACTCTTCAATCCACCAATCCTCAGGCTACGTGAACATCCGTCGCTCCGGCGAAGCCCTCCGAATCCACGTCTCAGGCCCCTCAAACGTCAACCGAGCCATCGAAGCCGACCTAGTCCTAATAACCCTAACAGGAACCTACTCCCCCCCTCCCCCCCCCTCCTCCACCTCCCCCGAAAAAACAGGCGTAGCAGCCGACGTCACCAGCGGCGTGACTGACGACTCCGATCTTAAATTCGAAGGAAAAATAATATCCATACTCGAAAGAAGAGAATTCAACAAACCCATATGCGGTAGCATTTACACCCCCGACGTCGAAGACACCTACGGCACTTACATTGACGGTTTATTAAAGCCTGAGGATTGTTGTATATTCTACCCCGTGAATACTAAATTACCTCCCGTCGTTATACCTTACTCCTCCCAATTCCTCGATAAAAGGATAGAAATAATATTAACCTCATGGCCATTAAACTCCCCCCTCCCCCACGGTCGTTATTCCCGTACTTTAGGCGTCCAAGGTGACAGAGACGTCGAGACAGAAGTCCTCCTAAAACAATACGACATCCCAACCGAAGAATTCACAGAAGAAGTCCTCCAATGTCTCCCCTCCTCCACCTACGTCATAAAACCCGAACCCGGACGCCTCGACCTCCGTTCCCTCCCAATCTTAAGCATCGACCCCCCCGGTTGTAAAGACATCGACGACGCGTTACACTCGAGTCTCCTCCCGAACGGCAACTGGTCCGTCGGCGTACACATCGCAGACGTAACACATTACGTCGAGCCGGGTAGCGAACTCGATTTAGAGGCTAGCTATAGATGCACGAGTACTTATTTAGTTACGAGGAGGTTGGATATGTTACCTGGTTTATTGACGACTGAGTTGTGTAGTTTGAAACCTGGCGTTGATAGGTACGCTTTCAGCGTTATTTGGGAGATGACGCCTGAAGGTGAAGTGGTTGACGTTGAATTTAGGAAGAGTATTATACACTCGATTAAAGGATTGACGTATCAGCAGGCTCAGGAGCTTATTGATGGTGATGGTGGGAGTGTGGAAGGTGATGCTGTTAAGAGGTTGAATAAACTTGCGAAGATATTTAGGAAGAGGAGGATTGAAGCTGGGGCACTTACCCTCGCGAGCCCTGAAGTTAAATTTCAACTTGATGAGACGTCGCTTAACCCGACGGACGTACAAGAGTATACGCTTTATGAAGCTAATGCATTGGTTGAAGAATTTATGCTCTTAGCTAACGTCACGGTAGGCAAACGTATTCTTAGACAGTACCCTTCTCTTGGGGTTTTAAGACGTCACCCTTCGCCTGACATAAAAATGTTCGGCCCTTTAATAAAAAAAGCCGCCAGCCGAGGTTTCAAAATCGACCCCACAGACTCCAAGAATCTTGCCGACTCCTTAGATGCAGCCGTCGACCCTTCCGACCCTCATTTCAACAAACTCCTCAGAATCTTAAGCACCCGTTGCATGTCCCCCGCCCAATACTTCTGTTCCGGTTCAAAATCACCCACAGACTGGCACCACTTCGGCCTCGCTTCCCCCATCTACACACACTTCACTTCCCCTATCAGACGTTACGCAGACGTGCTAGTGCATAGATTGTTGAGCGCTAGTATTGGGTATAGTCCTTTACCTAGTCATTTAGGTAGTCAGGGTATGATTGAGGAGCTTTGTGAGCAGATGAATAGGAGGCATAGGAACGCGCAGATGGCGGGGAGGGAGAGCGTGGGGTTGTTTACTTTGAGCTTTTTTGATGGGAATGAGAGGGAGGAGGGGGCGAGCGTTTTGGGGGTGGAGAGGGGGGAGGAGAGTGTTAGGGTTAGGGTTATGGTTCAGAGGTATGGGATTGAGGGGAGGGTGGTTATTAAGGAGGAGGTTGTTGAGGAGGAGGGGGAGGGGATTAAATGGGAGGGGGGGGGGGTTAAGGTTTTCGATAGGGTGAGGGTCAGGATTAAGGTGAAGAAAGAGAGGGGGGGGAAGAGCCTGGTCATGGAGTATTTGGGGCCGGACGAGAAGGCGGAGACGAAGAGGAAGGGGAGCGGGGGGAAGGGAAAGGGAGGGGGGGGCAAGAAAGTAAAAAAGTAAGAAAAATTGTTGAGAAAGGTTTGGGTTCTTCGTTCTTCTTATTTTCATCACTTCTTAATTTTCATTACACGTTCACTTATATCATTTCACTTCTTAATTTTTTTCTTCGCCGCCGCTCGCAGGTCCGCGAGGTTCTTCACCAGCTTCTCGAACTCCTTCATAGAAGCGTCCTCCCTGTCGCCGTCGACGTACAAGATGTGGTGGTATGCGTGGCCGGGATGAGGCTGCGAACAATCGGTATTTACGAGTCAGAATTGGGTTGGACAAACGCCAACATCGCTTACGCTAATATTGCCTTCTCGATGAGTTGCTGGGCCTCACCTTCTGCGTCAACTTGCCCAGGTACCACCGGTCCTCCCACTGCTTCGCGACCTGAGTGCCGATCGGAAGGCTCGTCACCCTGACACCACCGAGGGCGCCTTTTTTTGCCGCCGTTATCTTCCTCTTCGCCGCCGGTATCTTCTTCTTTTTCATTTCTTTCTTTTTCTCTTTCATCAATTTCTTCTTTTTGGCAGCAGCTTCTTTCCTATATTTTTCGGTGTGTTTGGGGTTAATCCGGAAAACATGCGTTTCAGTAAGCATCTCAGATTCTTGGCTGCGCGAACAGAGCATCGGTGTCCAAAGCATCAGTGTCAGTGAGCGCAACCTCATTTCATTATATCAGATCCCCGTAGGACCCCGTAAGACCATTTGCTGCAGCCAATCAATCCTCCTGTTAGGGCTCCACCAACAGCACTTACTCGGCGTAGACGATCAGCGTCCCCTCCGTTGTCTGACGCACTACCGTTGCTGGGAACCAATATGTTTGTTTTCTGCCTGACTTTTTTACAGGCAGCCTGACCTCGAGAGCCGTGCCGAGGTGAACACCAGGAGGGAAGAAAACCATTGCTGCTGCTGCTATACTGCTATGCGCGTTAACGAACGTATGGAGCTTATAAACTCCTTCTACCATAGTGAAGGGATCTACTGGGAACTTACACACTCCAAAAAGCACCCAAAAAGATGATCTCTCGGTACGTTCTTCGTTTCCTATTCCAAACCAGAATTATATCTGAGCTAAATTTCCAAACCACAACATTTTTACGCACCAAATCACTCTAACATATCATCAACTCCTGATGTCAAATTGTCGCTCCGGCATCCCCAGCCTCGTCAGTACACGAACCCCTGCAGCGTCCCTCCTCCGTCGATCGCTCAGCTCCGCTCCCGGCGTTGCCTCCCCTCCCAACCTCACGATCCCCATGATCCACCAGATAACGTCCGCAACGTCCCTCCTCCTCTCACACGGCGTCCCCGGCAACAATTTGAAGAACATAGCCCAGCTCCCCGGCGTTCCCGCGCAGTCCCTCGTCGCGAAGTGGCAGAAGATGATGGAGACTCACCTGACAGCGCAGGTGCACATCCTCTCCGGGCTGGGTTACCCGAACTCGGAGCAGGGGATCTCGATGTACAACCAGCAGCTCGCGCAGGTAATGGCATCGAGCGCTCCTGAGGACGCGGAGATGCTTAGGGTAGGTAGCAGGGACATGTGGAGGCTTACGTTGAGCTCAGCATTCAATTTAGATCTAGACCCTAACAATGACGGCGTAATTCTGGGTCGGGGGGAGATGAACATCGTCCAGGCCCGCGAGCTCATGCACGCTGTATCCCAGTCGATGTCCTCCTCCTCCTTCCTCGACGAAATTAGGCAGCAGGTCGGTAACCTCTCCGACATGATAGAGAAGCACACAGCGATCCAGACTCTCCTCCTCTCCTCCGTCTACCTCAGTCCCTCAAACAACCTTTGCAAGCAGTTCGACGACAACGATGAGCTGGGTTACGTTAAAATGCAGTGCCTGCTCGCGGAGCACCAGAGCGACCCCCTCATAGCGCAATACGTGGGGAAGAGCATGGTGGAAGTTCTAAAGGCGGGAGGAATGGATGAAGGCGCCATCCGTCAAGATGCGCAGAAGATGTAATTTATAATGTTGACCTTTTTGTTAATTTTACAGAACATTTATCTCTGTTTTATATTCTATTACTTGACAGCGGCCAGACCACTCTTTTACTACGGTGAGTCGAACGATTAGGTCGATCTGGTCTTATACGTCTGTTCTTCGCTTCATATATTTGTGTATGCGCGTGTGTGTGCGTTGTGTGTGTGCGCGTGCGTTTGATTCACTGTTAGAGCTCGTCATCAATATCTTCACCCTCCCCAATTTTCGTAAACTCCACTCCCTCCTCCGAGGGCAGAGGCATATTCTTGTTCACAGCCATGAGGGGGCTGACCGCGACCATGGCCAAACCCAAAAAGGCCGACATTCTCCCGAAGCCCATGGACTGCATGATGGCACTTCCCACGAGAGGTCCGAAGACGAACCCTCCCTGGACGGCCATCGTGTTAAGGGTGTAAACGATTCCGGTGCCGTCGTGGTGGCTTCCAGCTCGCTGGGCTAGGAGGGCGGGGGCGCAGCCGTCCACCAGACCCATTCCGAGACCGAGACCTATCAAACTTATTATTTCGACGGGGAAGCTATCCTTCGGGCCGAGAGCGTAAAAGCTGCCGTCGAGCGAAAGCGAGCAAGATAGAATAAGTAGTGGCGGTGCTGATAGCGATGACGTTCGACTGGAGCATTCCCAGCTCTTCGCTTCTCACCTCCCCTGCATTGCCATCCCCGCCCAAACGACCTTCCACCTTCCGTGCTGGTTCCCCAGATCTCCAGCTATCTTGGAGCCTATTACCGACGGCACCGCCCCGATGACGTACAGCATTCCAATTTGCTCGACAGTGAAGCCGAATTGCTTATCCATGTAAAGCCCGAACGTAGCCTCGAGGCAAGAAATGGCCGCGTTGGCGCAGAAGAGACTCAGCAGAGTGATTGTAATGTTGGGATCCAACAGAAGCTTCTTCAGCTTCGATTTGAACTCCTCGTTCGTCTCCTGCACAGCGTCGGCCTTGGAGGCGATATCGGGGGGCAGACGCAGCGAAAGCATGTAAGTCAGCAGCGCGCAGAGGCATATGAGGCAGATCAAGAACAAAAAGGGCAGGGGCTCGCTAACGCCGTAAAGGAGGCCTCCGAGAGGAGGGCCGAAGGTCACGCCCATGATAATGCCAGTCGCGACCAAAGACATCGACCGGCCCATGCCCTCCGGATCGTTGGCGAAGCGCCTCTGCACGTGCAAGAAACCCGAAGATATAATGCAGCTGGAGCTTATTCCCGAGATTGCCCTCGCGAAACACCATGCGGGGTAAGACTTCGTGAAGGCGAAGGTTACTGTGGACAATGCTTCAACGAAGAGGCCGAGGAGGAGGGGCTCCAGGTTGTAAGCGTCAACGTGTCGGGCGACCATTGGGGAGGACAGGATCTGCGTCATGGCCTTCATGGCAAATAGCACTCCTGTCTCGAACTCGGACTTTTCGAGCTGAGGGAAGATGGGTACTGCCAACGTCAAGAGGCAGTAGTCGCAGAAGAGCGCAAACCATACGACGAGGAGGGAAAAATTTTGGGATGCGTAGGACGTGTTTTCGGGGATTTGTTTTGGGGTTTTCATCTGTCGTGCGACAAGGCAGAGAAGGGAAGGGTGGTGAGTGGGGATTGGGAATACTAGTGGGAAAGGCAGTGGGATGAGGTTATGTTACGAGGGTTAAGGGGGGGATGTAGGCGCAGGCGTGAAAAGTTGGGAGCTGTCGCGGGGTTGAATGATTCCTCGAAGCCAGGAGCTTTGCCAAGGGCATTTTTTGACCTGTGTTCTCTTGGCCTGAGCAAATAGCCAGTTTCAAGAGCATCTGAGGAAAGTTCTCTTTTTGATTGTTATTCGAACGATTCTGTTCTGCATTTACGTCCTAGCTGACCGGTTAGTCAGAGTATGAGTGAATATGGCTCCGTAAGCTTAAGCCAGTTCGCCCCTGGGTCGAATGATGTCTCTAACTCAGGAGGAGGTGGTAGCTGCCCCCCCTGCAGCACTGGGGTGGAATATCGACATCTGTTGTTCGCAACAAATGACGAGAATGCCACACCTAAGGAGGAGGAGGAGGAAGCGGACGGTGTGTTATCCCTGACGACTTCATCGTCAACTGGAGATGTTGTTGGTGTAGGAGAAGGGGTAACTCAAAAGGACGGGAACTTCCTGTCGACTTCATCGTCAACGTCTGTTGTTGGTTTCCCCCCCTTTGGGGAAAGGGTTAATCCAAACGATGCGAAGCATATCCTTGACCCTACAGATAGGTTTCTGTTCCTGCTGACTGCGGAAAACCTGTTTCAACTCAACAAGGCAAGGCAAGCAGGTCACCTCAACCCCCCCCCGCCCCCCCCCAAAGTATATAACCCTGATATTCGATGGTTCCCCTGCGATCAACCCGGGTGCGACTACAAGTCAAAGGTGGCAAGCAACCTCACTCAACACAAACAGAACATTCATGAGATTGGCGTTCGTTGGCACCGCTGTGATCAAGGTGGGTGCCAATACAAGGCAAAGCACGCAAGCAGCGTCAAAAAGCACAAACAGTACGTTCACAATATCGACGTGAAATGGCACGACTGCGATCAAGAAGGGTGCACCTACAAGGCAAAGCATAAAGGGGATATCAGATTACACCAACAGAGGATGCATGGTATTGACGTCCACTGGCACCACTGTGACCAATACGGATGCGACTACAAGGGGAAGCAAGCCCAACATCTCAAACAACACAAACAGAACGTTCATGATATTGACGTGATATGGCACTATTGTACAGCAGCTGGATGCGATTACAGGGCGAAGCAAGCAGGCACCCTCAATCGGCACGTTCGAAGAAAACACCCATCATACGAATCCCCACTTGTCCGCTACTTGTCCCAACC
Organism: Triparma verrucosa; assembly: GCA_030267905.1. Classification (NCBI taxonomy): domain Eukaryota; class Bolidophyceae; order Parmales; family Triparmaceae; genus Triparma; species Triparma verrucosa. The sequence goes on from BRXX01000424.1 coordinate 66,558, forward strand.
CTAAGCCAAAAACTAGGTCAACGAAACCCCATTTTTACACAATACAAACTAAAAAACTATCTACGTCTTTAACTTTCCGTCGTCGTCGTCGTCGTCCCCGCGTAACTTTCCGTCGTCTATCAACACCTCCTCCTCACCGCCATCTTGCTGGCTTTCGTACATGTCCTTGTACATTCCCTGCTTCCTGAGCAGCTCCCAGTGCGTCCCCTCCTCCTCGACTCTCCCCTCCTTGAGCACGACGATCTTGTCCGCGTCTTGGACGGTGCTGAGCCTGTGGGCGATTATGATCGTCGTGTGCGACTTTCCCACCTCCTTCAGGTTGGCCATGATGTTCCTCTCCGTGGTGCTGTCAAGGCTGCGACGACGTAGCAAGCGAAGTGAAGAGATGAATTAATGGCGATGAGAGCGGCCACGAATAATAACCGAGAAGCAAAATGCGAGGCCGTCACTCACCTGCTGGTCGGCTCGTCGCAAAAGAGGATCTTCGCCTTCTTCAAAACTGCGCGGGCTATGCTCACCCTCTGCTTCTCCCCGCCGCTGAGCTTCAGACCCCTCTCCCCCACCACGGTGTCGTACCCTTGCGGAAAGCTCATGATGGTGTCGTGTATCTTGGCCTTCTTGGCCGCCTCGATGACCTCCTCGTCCGTCGCCTCCAGGTCTCCGTACCTGATGTTGTACAGGATGGTGTCGTTGAAGAGGACGGTGTCCTGCGGGACGACGGCGATGTTCTTGCGGAAGCTCGAGCTGCTGTACTCCCTGATGTCGCGGTCGTTGATTAAAACCTTGCCGCCTGTGGGGTCGTAGAACCTGCGAAGAGCCAAGCGAAGAGACGAGTTAGAATAAACGAATAACTGAGGAGCGAAGCGACGAGTTTGCATTATGTAGCGGTGAAGCGGCATTCCAAGTCTCACCTGTAGAGCAGCCTCAATATCGTGCTCTTCCCGCACCCGCTGCTCCCGACGAGCGCGACAGTCTGCCCCTCCTTAACATCAAACGTCAGCCCGTTAATAACCTTCCTATCCGTGCTGCTCGGATACTCGAACTTAACGTTCTCGAACCTGCGCAAAGAGTTAGAAAACCGACACCCCACCGGAATGTCGCACCCACGACGTCCTTATCTCACCTAATATCCATATCATCCCCTTTAACCTCCAATTCAACCGCGTCCTCCCTATCCTGCACGATCGGCACCGTACTCCTGAGCTTGAACATAGCCTCCATATCAATAAGGCTCTGCTTGACTTCCCTGTAAACGCTCCCGATAAAATTTAAAGGTATACTCAACTGGAATAGCAGACCATTCACTAACACAAGGTCACCCACCGACGCATCACCAGCGATTATGTCCGAAACCGTCAGGTACATAATTCCTGTTAAACCGACTGAGAAAATAGCGTTCTGGCCGAAGTTAAGCAGTGAAAGACTACTCACAGTCTTCAAAGCAGCCTCCTCGTATCCTCTGAGGACTTTACCGTACCTTTCAACCTCCCAACTTTCGTTAGTAAAGTACTTAACAGTCTCGTAATTAATAAGACTATCGCTGACTCTCCCTGACCCTAGATTCTCAAGTTTATTCATGTCCCTCCTGAATTTCGTCCTCCACTGAGTTATACCAATGGTGTAACCTACGTAAGCTGCTATAGTCGATAGAACGCATAAAGCGTGTTCAGGACCGAAAGTGTAATTAACTATACACGTTACTACGCCGACTTCGAGGATTGTTGGAGCGACGTTGAAGACCATTGAATTTAATACGAAGGACATACTACGTGTACCTCTTTCCATCGTACGGGAGAGAGTACCGGTGTTGGATGTCAAGTGATATTGCATGTCGAGATCGTGGACGTGCGCAAAAGTTGATTGGCCGACTTTGCGGATTGTGGCTTGGGCGACTTTTGCGAAGGTTGCGTTTCGAGCTTCTTGGAGGAAGGAGGTTGAGGCGCGAGAGAGGCCGTAGCCCAGTAGGAGGAGGAAGGGGGAGGTTGACATTAGAGCGACTTCGGGGGAAGTCGTGAGGATCTCTGAGACAGAGGAGGCGGAGGAGGAGGAGGATTGGAGGTTCGTTAAATCGTCTACCAGCCATTTGAAGCAGAAGGGGACGTTGACGTTTATTCCCTTGGCTATTACCATCATGGCGAAGGAGGATTTTACGCGGAAGCGGAGGTCGGCCCTGTGGTTCAGCTCTGATTGAGGGAGGGAGGGGTCGAGGGTGGGCCAGACATGGGAGAAGAGAGTCTGGATCACGGAGCGGTTTGACAAAGTGTGCTGCTGGTTTGACTCTTTTGACTCTTTTGTTGTCGTGGTAGAGAGGAAGCGGTTGAAGGTAGGTGGGCTAGGACGGTTGACTTTGAGGTTGATTTTGATTCTGGACGACAGTCCCTTTAGGGACCCAGTTAGGGACCGCGTTCGGGACCCCTTTAGGATAGCTGAGGCACTTTGAGAGGCACGGAGCATGCTGTTTCTGTGCCGTGATATATAACCCTCAATATAATTATAGAACGTTGCTCGGATTGCTGCTTTGAAAGGATTCTAGGCTTTCAAATGATTACGATCAGTCGCTACTAATTTTTGAGTGTGTGCGAGCGTGTGAGTATCCTTAAAATGGATATGAGTATCCTTAAAAAATAATGACTGGAAATGTCCTTCGCGACAAAAGTGATTACAATTACCAAGCCACTCTATTCACCATACTATTTTCATCATCGATGTCATCATCAGGTGGTAGTGGTGACAACGCCTTCACGGCATTCACGTCCATTGACACAACCCGCAAAACATTTGGCTCCGATGGTGCTGCTCGATGGCAGACATGGAATAAATCAGATGAATCTAAAGTAGGGAAAGCTAGTACGAATCAGCCTTTGCACGTTGCGCCGAGGAAGAAGGGAGACGCTATGTTGGGACAGCTTAGTGGGAGTCTTACGTGGGAGGAAGAGAAGAGGATTAGCGAGCAGGTGAGACTGAGTAGACTACAAAGACTCTCCACTCGTCTCTCAGTTGTATCAAATACGTCGCCCTGAACATTCTGAGAACGTTAAAGTATTCTAATAGGGTGCCTTCGTTTGATCCGCCATACTGTAAATACGTTCGTACCGTTTGATACAAGTTGAGACAAACTACTACTACACTTTATTCAGTTACTAACAAATAAAAAATGCAGGCTCGCGCCGAAACCGGTAAATCCGCAGGTTACGTGAATTTCAACACGAAAAAATCCTCAGAAAAAGATCGCAAATCAGCGCCCATAATGTCAGTAGGACCTTCAGAAGACAACATGAAGATGAAGTCCTCCTCTCCTCCCCCCTCCGAACCCCCTGACGGTTTAGAGTTCATATACGCCGACTCGTACGAAGGTCCTAAATCGGGTTACGTCTTCGAAGTCCGAGGTGACGAATGCGGTTATTTCTGGGATCCTCTATCCTCTTCTGTCGACGACGTTAACGCCGTCGATGCCGTTACACCTCAAACGTTAATTTTAGTTAACGGCGAGAAAGGCTCGAAGGAAGAGGAGGACAGTACGGATCAGCAGCCTGCTAAGAAAAAGAGGAGGAAGGAAAAAGCCATCCTCAAGCCTCAGACGATTCTAGGCGTGCCTCCGCCTGCGATCAAGAAGAAGAAGAAGAAGAAGAAACCAATCGACACCTCATCAATCCAAATACAATCACAGGCTGAAATAGATTTATCCAAAGCCCTCGCTAACCGCGTTGAACGTTTAAACACCGAGAACTCTAAGAAAGAACTCGCAGCGGAAGGATGGTTGAAGACAACGGATCAAAAAGCCCAGAAGGAATATTATTTTAAACCAACGACAGGGGAAACTAGTTGGATTAATCCAGTTAGAAAATTAGGAGAAGGATGGGAGGAGGGGAAGGACGGTGAAGGTAGGGTTTATTATTTTAGGAGAAGTACGGGGGAGACTTGTTGGGAATTTCCATCGTAGAAAAAAAAAAAATCTTTTTTTGTCGTTTTTAAAGCGTTGCTTTTTGGGGGGCGATCATGTTTTTTGAATTTCAGTGATTATTTCATTTAATGTCATACCTGACTTCCTCATATTTCTAACCTTCTCAATAAGTTCTAACGGTCCGTCTTCGAAAGCTGCGTCGTCATCTTTCCTGACGTCTTTCTCTTGAAGTAATTGGTATATTCCACCGGAGATACCCGCGATGAAACTCGCGGCAAAAAATACGTTACAAAGAACATTCCCGGGGTAAGAGTTGCTGCTTTCGTAGGTTGGGTATTTGATTCTCGACCACTGGTTGATCCATTGAGTTGAGATGTTGATGAATTTAAGGGTTAGAATTTTTGAGCGGGCGGAAGGGGGGAGGTGGAAGAATATTGAGAGGGTGGGAGAGCCGTTGAAGTCGACGCCGGGGGAGGAGGAGGGGGAGGAGAGGTGGACGGTGTGAGCGATTAGCCAGGGGAGGTTTATTAGGGCAGGGTAACTGAGGGAGGGATGGGTTAGGAATTAACGATAGAAACGTTTGGTGTGGCGCTAAGCGCATTCCTATGTTTCTCACCTGAACAATCCACACAACACTTGTATCGATAAATTCAACCACCACCGGGAAACGCTTTCAGGGTAAGGCAAGTGCCAGCCGACCATCATGAAGAAGAAGAACGCGCCGTCACCGATCACGAGGACTATATAGATTATGCCGAAAATGTTGAAGGTCTTGGACTCGTATAAAATAGGGAGGAGAGTGTCTCTGATTTTCTCGTATGCTGTTTTAGGTTTGCGGGGAGACTCTTGGGAAGGGCGAGATTCGAGCATTGAGTCGGACAGACGCTGTCCGTCGTCTTCGAGATCCTCGCTAGAGTTCATTTAGGATCCTTCGTCCCTGGAACCTTCCCTGCTGTGTGTGTCGGCGCTGGCACGTTGTTATTGAATTCTAATCAAGTACAAAGGTTGAAACAAAAAAGCATTTTGCCATATTGCGATTTCCTGGAAGCAAACTTACAACAGTTGTCCTCGACAACGAGAAAATAGACCCACCCACGCGAAATAGTATCCTGAAACCCCGCATTCAACCCCTATCAACCACAACCCATATAGCCCCTAAAAAACGGTTTAATAACACACAACTGACTGCCTTTTGGTCGCACTTGCCACAGCACACTAGCTTTCCCACCATGTCCGTCTCCACCGACTTAACCTCCCTCCCAGCCGCGGCTTCCGCCCAGCAATCTTTAGAAGAAAAAGACGACGGGAGCATAGTCTCCCAGAACCCTGAATCCTCCGCAGCCTCCCGCCTCTCCCAGACCCACCCCGCCTGGACCCGTCCTCCAGATGTATACAACGTTATGGGGCAGGCGCTCTACAACATCGCACCGGAGGATCTGGTCAAGAGCTCGCGACCAAAGAGCCCGCCCGATCGAAGGCCGAAACCTTCGATGAACCAATTTTACGAGGGTAGCAGATTTTACTACGACGCGCCCAAGGAACCTCAGAGCCCCCTCTGCACCTGCCATCAAATGTGTCCCGAGAAAACTCCCAACATCGCTTCCTATAAATGCTTCTCGTGCGTGAAATTCGACCCGAAGAAAAAGGGGTGGTTCTGCAACGCCTGCTTCAACAAAATGCATCCGTGGTACAGAGAGCAGCACCATTATGTGCACATATCGGAGGATGATGACATGGAGTACGACCTTGTGGCGCAGAATTACAGGGCGGAGTTGGACAGAACCCTCGACGGCATAGAGGGGTTGATAGCGGGAGTTAAGGTGAGAATCGAGAGGAAGGTTTTCTTCGTTGCGCAACTCTAATTAATTGTAAAACTTAAAATCCCCCCAGAACGCTCAAGAAGAATGCAGGAAGATGGACGAGGACTACAGGCCTGACGATATGCTAAAGGAGAACGCGAGAAAGATGGAGCGGAATACGCAGAGGGTTTGGGATTTGAAGCACTTCGTGAGGTCGCAGCTTCTGGCGCAGGGGGAGGATCAGGTGGTGGACGACCTGGAGTACGACGATGATAAGTCGGGACTTAAGGAGAAGATCCCTTACAAGACCAGGGGCGGCCTGACCCCGTACGCGCAGCGTCTGCACGGAGAAGGGGCGAGGCTCAAGAAGAGGCGGCAGAGGAAGGAGAAGGCCGAGATGAGTGAGGACGAGGCCGCGATAGTCCTCCAGACCGGAGGTAAGAAACTGCGTTCTTAAAATGATACAGACCGAGCACCGAGCGAAGCGACCGAGCCCTATGGAAGAAGGGTCGAGATCCAGGATTTCTAGCAGCTTGTAGATACTCGACTTCACTTCTAACTCGTCCCTCACATTACATCACAGCGCGGGTGATGCTGGCGCGCAACGAGGTTTTGGCGAGGGTGGCCATTAATTACCAGAAGGTGTGGAACTGGAAGTACAACAGGTACTACTTCGTGAACCTTCGAGAGGACAAGAAGACGTCGTGGAATTATCCCCCGTCGATCAACAAACACAACGAGGATGTGATCATGACGCCCCGGAGCTACTTCAACATGAACCAGACCAACGGCGTGAGCGACCTGGAGTACATTCACAGTCCCGTGAGGGAGCAGCGAGAGGCCCGCGCCAGGGCGCAGAGGTGAGACGCTGCGAGGAGCACTTGGAGAGGAAGGGAGCGTAGCGACGACCGAGCTAGTATATAATTATAATAATTGCCGTTTCTAACGTCACCCTCGCTGCAGGATGCTCGCGAGGGATAAGAGGCTAGCACTCGAGAAGGTCGAGTCGGAGCGCTTCCAGAGGGAGAGGCGCGGCGGAATCGACGACGACGAGGACCACCCTGAGGACGCGGGCCTTTCCATATTCGAGAAGATCAAGAAGAGGAAGGAGCGGAAGGCCCTTCGCGAGAAGGAGGAGCACGATGAGCGGATGAAGGAGGAGGAGAACAGGGGGGGTGCCTGGGACAACAAGGAAAAGGTCCTGCGGCCGACGCAGATGGAGATGGAACAATTCCACTTCAGAAAGAGCATGGCACTCAAGGCCCAAGAGGGACCGGGGGAGGAAGAGAAGAAGCTGGCGGAGGAGGAGGAGGAGGAGGCGAAGAAAGGGCCCGGAAGAGTCACGCTCATGGCCGGCTACAAGAAGGATCGAGGGACCTACAATCCAGACGAGGACGGAGGGATCGCCGAGGGCGACGAGGAAGCGAGCGGTTCTGGATCTGGATCTGGATCTGGATCTCCGAGCAGCGTCAAGGGAGGAGCAGCGGAGAGCCCGCAGCAGCAGAGCTCCCTCGCCCTGGTGGCCGTGGGAAGCGGCGCCGCGGGAGTCGTGGGGCTAAGCCGCATGAAGGTCCAGAAGAGGTGAGAGGCCGCGAGGAGCAAAGCGACGAGATGAATAGGCGGTTGTATTTGATATTGGTTTGCATGGTCGATACTTTCGCGCGTAAAGTCGCTGCTGCCAATTTATACGCCGTTATTAACAACACGTGCTCGTCGCAGCATCGAGGCCCAGAGGAAGCAGCAAAAGGACCGCATCTTAATTTTGAACCGCACGGCCAGTGCCCGCCGCCTTGTCCAGGAGAACCTGATAAGGAAGGGGGGGTTGACCCGCGACCAGGCCTCGAAAAAGCTCCAAGGCTCCTGCCGCATCTGGATAGGTGAGACTTAATGAGGAGCGAAGCGACGAGGTGTCAACACCATACTTGCTCTGCGAGCGTTAGTGAGGAGCGAAGCGACGAGGCGTTAACACCGCACTTGCTCTGCTCGCTGCGTTTATCGCACTTTACTTTTCTAACTCGTCGCGAAGCCCGCCGAGAGCTGGCTGCCCGAGCCGAGACCCTCTGGCACCTCGTCCGCCCCGACGTCGCAAAATCCAAAGCCAAGGGCGGCAAGAAACCCCGCCCCTACTACTTCAACATGCGCACCCGTCAAACCCAGTGGATAAAGCCCAAAGCCTTCGGCTCAAAACAACCCAAAGAAGTAACCACAACAGAGTGCAAAAGGATCTTCAAAAAATGGTGGCTTAGAGGCAACAAGGTCATCAAATACCCAGACATGGTCTACCCCGTAAGCCACTCTTATTTGTACAACACTGCCGCCACGAAACTTCAAAAAATAGCTAGATCATACCTCGCACGTGAGGAAGCTCGTTTGGTAACCTGGTCAACCTGGGAGGAGGAAATGGACGAGGACACTGGGTTGCCTTTTTACAGGCACGTTTTAGACAGCTATAACACGAAGTGGGAGAGACCATGGACGCCGAGGGATAGCTTGACGAGGATGAGGCAGGAGAGGGAGGATGAGATTAAGAGGAAGGAGGAGAGCGTCAAGGGGAAGAAGAATAAATAGGATAGAATAGGAATAATATGGATGTGATGAATTAAATCGTCGATGATGACGGTTAATATTATACAACAAATAAAAAAGGAGTTTGGTTTGATGTACGATAACGATAGCGATAGCCATAACAATAATCTCCGTCCCTTACACAAAACAAGTAAACCAAGTTAAGTTTTATTTTAAAACCATATTTATTTTATTTCGAATCGATCATCATAACAGACCTTTTCAAAAACAGGCCACAGAAGAAGGGGCAGAAAGAGCAAAGAGAGCATAACCCTAACAGACAAAGGGGGAAAATCAGAACAAAATCCCTGAAAACCAGCATTCGATCAGCCTACTTGCTTCTCAAGACGCCTCTTCCCCGCCGCCCCTTTCTGACACCGACACGCCCTGTCGTACCTCGCCATGTCCCTCCTACCGCCTTCTTCTCTTACGTTCACCCTCTCTGAGCTTGAAAAGTACAACAGACTTCTCACCGAGACAAGTGAACAGTTTTGTTTGAAATTCAAGGGCAACGGGGACGCCGACACCGAGCGCTGCCGAGACTTGATGTCGTCCTTCCTGGGCTTCGCCAAGGATAAGATCGGAGCCTTGGAGAAGGAGTCGAGCGAGGCAGGAGAAATGCTAATAACCGTAGTCCCCGTGCACCACAGCTCCGGCATGAGTCCCTCCTCCCAAACAGTGAACCGCGAATTCTCGTCTACGGGAAAGGTTAAATCCACGCCGACTATGATCGCACGACTGAAGACCAACAAGGTCGCACCAATGATGAGTCAAACGTCGACTGCCCTCAGCATCTTCAGTTCACCTGAGGCCAACCAGCACATAGAGAATCTCAACAAGGACCTTGACTTCGAGAACGAGAAGGTCCTGCAGATGGACAACGTCGTCCAGCGGTACACGGACGAGGAGGACGCCATGATAACCTCGGGCCTGGGCTTGATAGCCGGCATGGAGATGAAAGGCGCGATAGCTTTCAGAGACTTCAAGACGACTTTCTCAGCGACCAAGTTCCTGAAGGGTTACTACAACTCAAAGGAGGGCGACATATACGGCATGAGCAACTATACGATCAGGGGTGACGTGAGCAGGGTCGCAGCAAGAATATCTAACTACTGGTATCATTGTACCAATCCCGCTTTCGGTCTTAGCAAAGAGACGTTGCTTGACAATGAAGTTTTTCTCGAGTTCCCAAACAGCCACAGCACGATCTATTGCCAGGGCTACGACTTCCCATCTCCGATGTCAAACCGAGAGGCTATCGTCAATATCGTGTGGAAGGTAAGCACCTATCGAAATCACCCCTAGCCTTTTAACTCCTCTTGCTAACACCCCTCAAAGCGCTTGAGTGAAAAGTCCATAATCGTGGTGTTTCATCCATTGATTTCGCATCCTAGCGTTGAAGATAAGGACGGCGACTCCGTCATACGTGGATCCTTCCATGCTGTCTATCATATGACGCAGCTCGACGATGGGACTGTCGAAGTCAAGTTCGGACTCCATATAAATTTCGGAGGAAATCTCCCCAAGGCGATAGTCAACAGAGTAATCATTCCTAACTTCGGCCGAGTAGTTAGCCATGCCCAAGCTTACTTCGGCTACTCTATCCTCGACCTGACGAAGGCCGACGGCAAGCTATTTGGCGAGCTCTTGGTCAACCAGGTAAAGTCGGCGAGGAAGATGGGCGGATGGAAGAAACGCGCAGACCTTGGAAAGGTCGGCGTCGACGAGTTTCTGTACTGCTCTTTAGCGATGCGCGAGCTCTTGCCTCGGCACCCATGGTTAAGGGCCTTACTACAAGAGATAAGCCTTAACCAGGTGAAGATCGCTCCGACCGTGACGACAGCGCTTTCCGACATGAAGGATCAAAACGCCATCAACTTGGCAAAGGGCCTGTCGACTATCATCCTCTCGAACACAGAAGCATCAGCCGCAGTGGATCACTGGATCGCCCAGAACGCCCCACTGGAGGAGTTTGAGAAGGACCACGAGTGGATGCGCTCTTTCTTCGTTGAGATCGCTCAGTACAACCTGAACACGAGTAACCTTGGTCTGAGGTTGCGAGTATTCAGCGGTGCAGTGCTGTCGACTGTCGATCTCGTCACTGACATTTATATGACATATAAGTTCTTCAACACGGAGGGCGAGGGGGGATACGGAAAGACCAACGCAGTCTTGATCGGCTTGACAATGCTCGTGCAGTTGATCGTTTCGTACGCTCAAAACTCTAAGTCAATGAAACACTTTATCCAAGACGCGATTTGTATCCTGATGGGCTTCAAGCCCGCTCTTGACGCGTATAGGGTTGGATCGGGTGCAGAACAAGAAGACCATCAGCTAATCCCCCCCTTGACGGAGATGACGTTATGCAAAGGTACTGAAGCCGTCTTCGAGGCGATACCAAGTTCCGTCGTGCAAATTTACGCCCTCCTTTCCGCCAGGGAGAAATCGGTGGACGCTTTGATTTCGATTTTGGTTTCAGCGGCCACCATTGCCTTAACGTCATCCATGCTGACCTACGACTGGGATACTTCGCCCACAAAACGGTCGAACTCGCCCCTCTTTTACGGATTTGTGCCTGACAAAGCGTTGCCTCGAGCGGTGTGCTTTCTGTCGATGATGTCACTCTCGTTCGCGCACGTGCTATTGTTGACATTGGCATGTGCGCTGCTAGCTTTGACTAACCCGAACTGGCTGCTGCTCTTCTTGGGTGCGGACTTGGGTATCTTTTTTCTGTACAAGATTATGCGGGGCGACTACTTCTACTTCATTAACCTCGCTGGCGTTTTGAAATTCGTCACGGCGATCATAGAACGGTTTGTAGCAAAAACATTGGTCAACTTTACGATGCTCTTACAAATGCGCCATCCTCAAGAAATGGGTGGACTTTCGTTTTTGGTCTCTATTCTCACATCTGTTGTCGGGAGGTGAGTATCAAAATAGCGTTCTAGAAAGAAGAGTAAGCGAACTAACAATTGTCCCGTAGCTTCGTGTCAGTCTACGCTTACTCAACCTACTACAACGAAGACGTCAAACTTGAGTACGGGACGCTGCAGACCGTGCTCGGTAGCCTGGTGGCAATATGGTTCGTCTCTGCTGTAACGTTTGCCCTGGTCATTAAACGAGAGTACCTCCACACCTTCTACAACATGGACACTGCATCAACTTTCAACCGAAAAGCTTTCTTGCATCTTAGAGAAGACCAACATCTCGAAAAGAGCGATATTTTGACACTTCACCCTGACGTGTACAAGGCTTGGGGCGACGAGCTGATCAAGCCATGGACGATAAAAAACTGGAACAGATGGGAAGAGGAGAAACCGGCTTGGTTCACTGACAAATGGATCGAAGCCGTCCCAAACGAATACATCCCCTTCGAGTGGCGCGTGAAGTACAAGAAAACGAAGGGACGAGTCGACGACTCGCAACTCCAAAGGCGACGAGGTAGTATAAGCGTCCGCGAACTCGTGGGCGGAAAGGAAGAAAGATGACACAAAAAAATAAGTAAGACATCAACGTGTTTTGATTTGATTAAACGGGTTCCTCAATATTATTAGCGCTTATATTAATGTTCGACTGTTTTGTTTCATTTTCATTATACATGGTCTCCATTCTCTTTCCTCTCCTCCTTTGTTTTCGACGGAGGGGTGTTATCGTGAAGTTGAGGAAGCGACGTAACCTAATCGAGATAGATAACTCCTTGAGGTGGACAGATTATAACCAGTGTAACGTTTGTCGAGGATGGAAGGAAGGGATTTCTTGACAGGGGAAGGAGTGTAACCGAGGCGGGTCAGGTAACTACGGTCGGTAGTTAGCGAGTAACCTGAGTAACGCTTGGGAGCGGGAGGGGATAAAAGGGGGAGGGAAGGGATCTTGGAAATGTCGGATACGACGGGGACGACGGAGTTAGGGGACTTCCAAGGGTCGACGATGTCGAGGGAGGAAGTGCTGGGGAGGGTGAAAGGATGGGAAAACGTTAGATTGAGGGTTTTGGGGGGGAATAATACGTCTCCCTCTCGAGAATACCATGAGAATACGCGGAATTGTGGTATAGGAGCTAATAACGTCGCGTAAACTTGGTAATTGTTTAACGATGGGTGAATGACACACGCAATTGTTGACACGGGTAGATTAATTTACATTTTTTCCGACGTTGGAGACGACTCAGGAGGGTATTTATAAAATAGTAGGCCACCTTCATGCAGTCTTTGTTGAAAAATGTGGTAACTCGGTGGAATGGACGCGGACGACATTCATTGCTGCAGGATTGATTTACCTCATATCGGCGTTGAGGGTTAAGCAGTAAGCTAGCTTCGTTGACGGACGTAAAAGCAGGTTTTTATTTGGGAAAAAGTTGCCCTTCTTCGGCATTTTTTCAGAGAATCTGCAGAATTTTTAGAGAAGCAATTGTTTTCTACGATGCTCGGAGCACTTCGATCAAGGACCATGGCCCCCATGCGCCGGTGAGTGATTCGTTATATCTGATGATAAAGTGAATTGAGGATCGTATTGATGGAATTGATGATGAGGGGCCAAATTGTGATCCTCCACCGGCCAGGCACAGTTTTGTGTGTTTTCGAACAAATCTCGACCCCAAACGAGCTATATCTATAAACGCCACTTCGTATTTAAATTAATTATTTAAAAATATTAAATTAAATATTCGAAATATTGAATCTATCACAGACATATACACTATTAATGGCCATTAATGGCAAAACCCCAACATCCTACACCCATCACTTCCCCCAAAACTCCCCCACTAACACCACCAAATAACGCCCTCGTGTGTATCTACGACAAAAACGTTACTTTATCGAACAACAGCATGGCGAACAACAACATGGCCAAACGCGGATTCAAGGAGAAACCGGAGAAGGTACGATTTAAGGAATAAGCAGCTTCACCGCAGCTTCACCGCAGAGTGTGCTATCCGACCAAATCACCAAACGCCTAACACTTAAAATTCCTCCATTCCCTCCCTCCCCCCCTCTCAGGACCCCTTCACCATGGCCTCCTTCAAAAAGAACTGGCTCTCCGACCCTGGCGCGTACCCCGTAATCGTCGTAATCGTCGGCGCCATGGGTTTCTGCACCTTCTTCATGGGCCGCACCCTCCTAACCAACCCCGACGTCCGCATCAACAAGAAGAAGAGGGCTAGTATTCTCAGGTATTGGGGGAATGGAGGGGATGGGATTCCTCCTCCTAAGGCACTCGGGGGACCTCAGTACTGATTAAGGGGATTTGTTTTTAAGTGGGGGTGGGATAACGTGAGAAGTGAAAAAAAACAAACGACTGTCGTCAAATTAGGAGTTAACACGCCGGCGTTTCGGTGTTAAAGAAAGAGATTCGCCTTGTCCTTTTTTAAAATTACAAAAGCACAACATTATTTACATTCACATCCCTTCTCCTCCGCAATCGGCGTTTCACCTTGAACCCTTCATCGCCTCCTCCTTCTCTAACCTCAAAAGCTTAATCTCTTCCTCTGCTCCCTCTATCGCCTCTCCGTCAGCGTTTAGGAGGCTTTGTAACCTTCTGTCCCTTTCCTTCTCCCTCTGCTCCCTCTGTTCGACGTTTCTTCGAGGCGGCGCGCCTCGAGTTTCTTTGAGCGACATTTCATCCTTTATATAAATTCTAACACCGTCAACGTAAGTCTGCAGCTCACAGCCCTTCCTTCTCCTCTGCCAACGGCGTTTCACCTCTCCCCCTCATCGCCTCCTCCTTCTCTAACCTCAAAAGCTTAACCTCTTCTTCCGCTCCTTCAATCGCTTCTCCGTCAGCGTTTAGGAGGCTCTGTAACCTTCTGTCCCTCTCCTTCTCCCTCTGCTCCCTCTGGAGACGTTTCTTTTCGGCTTGCGCCTCGAGTTTCTTCTCCCTCCTCTCCTCCTTAATATCAACCCTAACATCATCAACATAAGTCTGCAACTCCGCCTCCCTTATCGCAGCGTATAGAGCCTGATACTGCGCTCGTTTCTGCGCTCCTGCTTGGACTTTCTCGTCCTCGATTAAGGAGATAGCTTTGCGGAAGGAGAGTTTATCGACGCCGTTTGGCCATTCTTTTACTGTTGAGGTGCCGTCGGGGTAGTAGACTGTGCCGGTTTTTGCGAGGTAACCGTTGGAGAAACTGAAACGAAACGGTGAGGGGGTTGAGAGTTAGGGGGGGGAGAAAGACGGGCGGGACACACCCCCGCCTCTCAGGTGTTTTTTTAAATGTTACTCACCTTCCGACGTACGTGATTCCAGTGTCCTTGCTGTAGTATGTTCCTCTGCCTTCGAACCTTCCCCTTACGAAGTCACCTTCGTAGTAGCTTCCGGTTTTGAAGGTTAGCTTGCCGTGACCGTGGCGGTAGCCTCTGTCCCAGATTCCGGAGTAGACGGTTCCGACTTGGTACGTGCAGGTACCCTGAACGGAGGAGAGAGGAATATATTTATGAGACCGTTAGTATTCATCCCGTCATCTGGTTCAGGTTCTCCGTCGTTCTCACCTCTCCGTGTAAATATCCGTTCTTCCACTCTCCCTCGTACGTGGTCCCGCTGCTGTACGTGGCCTTTCCTACCCCGTGCGGCCTGTTGTCCAAGAAGCTCCCCTCGTACTGCATGCCGTCGGCGAACTTGTAGGCTCCTCCACCTTCCATGTTGCCCTGCTTCCAGTCTCCGTCGTAGGAGTAGAAACGTTCGTTGCCCTCGGAGTTTAGAATGTAAGGGAGAGGGGGAGCGAGGCCTGGGGAGACGACGAGTTAGGGGGGTCCGTTGTTGAAATCTTCGAGTCGCTCGGGAGTCGCCATGTCCAGTGTACGCGCCTTTTCAGCTCGTCGCTTCGCTTCCTCGAGATTTCTCTCACCTGGCGGCCCGTACTCGGTCTTCTTGTAACCTATCTTCCAGGTCGGGGTCTTCAATTCTTCCACTGCACTCCCCTTCTTCGACTTCACGCCGGCGGTGCCCTCGTCGTCCGCGAGCGCCGCGCTGGCCTGGTTGGCGAATGTCGCCTGCAGGTCTGCTATCATCTTCTCCTTCTCGGACAGTTTGTTCGACTTTATCTTTCCGTACCTGTCGAAGGAGCGGGCGCTGAAGATGGAGTTGTACGTCTGCAGGGACACTGCTCCCATGGGCATCTGCGTGGAGAGAGAGAGAGAGAGAGAGAGAGAGAAAGAGAGAGAGTTTTGGAGTTAGGAGTCGTTATATATGTACTACCTTCCCTCACTCGCTCAGTAACCTCTCCCCCCCCCCCCCCCACTCACCTTCTCACTTCCGTACATGTCCTCAATGAAGTGAATGTGCTTCTTGGGCAAATACGCCTTGACCAAGAGCTGCTTGTAGATCTTCAAAACGTGCTTGTCATTAGTGCGCTTGAAGTAGGCTTCGACGCCTTTGCTCTTCACGTCAGTTTCTCCGCTCCCATGGCTAGCGGCATGGGAGCCAGCACCATCGTGAGTAGGGGAGTGCGACATATTAAACGCAGATCCCGCCCGTGCTTCCCTCCCCCCGTCGCTCTCGCTCTCACTCTCCCTCCCTAAAAACCCTAACAGCCGGTGAAGAGACAAGGGTTAACTAACTAACTCTAACAATCAACAAAACCAACAACAGCAAAGAGTGGAAGGCACAAGAGTTCCTCGGCGTTCGATCGCCCGCGCCGTCGGCACGCTTTACAACAGCTCTTTGAAGAGGCAGGCAAAAACCAAAGGCTTCGATTTAATCAAAAGTTCACGCCTCGCAGGCAGGCAAGTAAGCAAAGGAAAATCGCAAAATCGCAAAATCGCTGTAATCCAATTCCTCAGGAGGTTAGACCCCGTTCGGACCCCGCAATAAAATCGCAAAGAACCCCCCGAGAAATACAAGTCGCCCCATTTCGCCCTCGCACACACCACCCCTCACTCGCACTACAATATCATTTTTACAAAATGAAGTTTAAAAAGGCCGATGAGATTTCAATCAAGGTTTATGAGCCTTGCGACCCCTTCCCGTGGCCCCGCGAAAATATCCAATCAACGCCTCCAATACAACTCCAATTATCAGCGCAGAATTAAATTCTAACACCGCTAACCCTCCCATCTCCCCCCAAACAATCCCACACTAACCCTTGCCCCTTGCGAAACTTCTCCCTCCCCATAACAACAGATGGCAACCCTGTCCCACCCTTTGCTAACTCCTACAAAGGAGAACGCCCCCCCCAGCGCCTTGAACATAGAAAAGTCGCTCAATATCAACTCCGCGGCAACCAACAAGTCCGGAATCATTTCTCCCACAACACTGGGGAAAAAGCTCAGGGTGAAACGATCAAAGCTTGTAGAAACCAACATGGTCAGCTCGCCCACAAATAACTCGAATTCTATCCCCACCCCCGTCGAAGAGCCCGCCCGCCCCTACAGCCCCGAGCACTACGCCCCGGAGGTCACCTCGGACGACAGCGGCTTGACCCTCGTCAAGACGAGGGACCTGACCGACGTTCGCGGGAGCAATAGGTACGCCGACGTCGACGACGACGATGACGTCGTCGTGGTGGATAACCCGAACGACAACGATAGCGATGAGGGCATGATGCCCGGGGAGGCCGTGAAGAGGAGGTGAGAGTAATCGTCGGCGTGTGTACTGGATATCGACGCACATACCCCAATACTACTTCACCCTGCTACATTATTCTAACTCGTCGCTTCGCTCATCGCAGCAGTGAGGGCCTCAAGAGGAGCCAGAGCGAGCCGGGGAACTCCTTCATGTTCTCGAGCCCGGGCGGCCACACTCCCGCCGGCAGCGCGGCCGGAGTGGTCAAGAACAAGCTGAAGATGAAGATGGAGAACATTAGCGAGATAAGCGACCTGAGTCAGGTGAGACTTTGCGAGGAGCGACGAAGCGACGAGCTGAAAAGGCACACTTATGAGATGTCATCGTCAGTCTCCGGGACTTCTACACTGCTACAGTATTTTAACTTGTCGCTTCGCTCGTCGCAGTTCTTCGACTCGATTAGAATTAGCCCCGACGTTGCGACACAGTACCTCAAGGTCATGGTGGAGAGCGGATACGACGACGTGCTTAGTTTAGAAGACGCCACCGAGGAGGACCTCTGCAGCATCGGAGTGAAGGCGGGACACGCGAAGCGCATGAAGAGGGCGAGCAGCATGGCGAATAAGAGCAAGGACAACGCCGCCTCGGTGCTGAGCAGGACCCAGCCCGAAGTGAGGGTGAGGGGAAAGAGCGCGGGAGAGGAGAGGACGGACACATTCGAGGCCGACATCAAGAGGGCCGAGGAGATCAGAAGGAAGGGCCGGGCCAAGAGCGCCGTCGGGAAGGAGATGGCCAAGAAGGAGCTCACTCTCAAGTACGACCCTGCCGCAAGCGTCAACGACATGGACTACGCCAAGACCAAGTTGCAAGCCCAAGCTGCCAAAATCAGGGAGCTCGAGGCGAAGCTCGCCGAGAATGTCATGGACGAGGGCCACGCCACCGTCGCCGTCAAGGCCACCGCCACCTCCACCGCCACCGCGAACAACACCACCACAAATGCCAAGAAGCTGACGGCAGAGGAGCGCCTGCAGGCCCACAAGAACCGCAAGGCAGCCGAGATTAACGCGACGGCAAAGGTGAGAGAGTGCGAGGAGCGAAGCGACGAGCTGAGAAGGCGGCGAAGCAGCTCGGTACTCGCTAACGCTCGGGCCTCGCCGCAAGAGGCTCGGTCGGTCGCTTCGCTCCCACTAACCCCGCTCCTCGCTTCGCTCGTCGCAGCAGGGGCAGTGGCAGGCACCGCCGCCCAAGGAGGAGGGCATCAAGAAAGTCAAGCAGAACGACGCCCTGCTCGACAGGCTCACTTGCAAGAACAACGAGGAGAGGAGGGATCGCGAGAAGGCCAAGGCCCTCGAGAAGAAGAGGGCCAAGGCCGCCGCCGCCAAGCAGAAGAAGATGATGCAGGGCTCCGGCTCCGCCCCCCCTCCCCCCATGGACGGCATCGAGTCGCCCGCCCCCGGAGCCATGCGCAGCGAGGTGGGCAAGGAGGTTGCAGCCGCCGTCAGGAAGACTGCGCCCAACCTCACCGGGGGAGGGTCGTCCAAGCCCAAGCTGACAGCCCAGGAGAGGAAGGACGCGCTTCTGGCCAGGTTGAGCCTGTCTACTGCCGAGAGGAGGGCCACCACCGAGGGGTCGGCCGACGACAAGGTCAAGAAGGCGCTCGCCGGGCACAAGCTAAAGAAGAAGAAGTTCGACATGGCCACCGTCTACGACCCCGCCGCCGCCGCCTGCGAGACGTGCGGAAGCAAGGAAGAGTGCGAGGAGGACGTCGACACCCCTGGAACCTTCTACTGCAAAAAGTGTTGGGATGAGT
Organism: Triparma verrucosa; assembly: GCA_030267905.1. Taxonomy (NCBI): domain Eukaryota; class Bolidophyceae; order Parmales; family Triparmaceae; genus Triparma; species Triparma verrucosa. The sequence goes on from BRXX01000424.1 coordinate 85,126, forward strand.
ACGAAGAGGACGCGGGAGGAGCCGACAGCGGCACGACGCAGCTCCGCCGCAGCATGTCCGAGCTCAAGAACAAACCCGCACCCGTCAGCACTGGCGCGGTCAAGCACGACCAGCTTCCCACCAGCCCTCCCACCAAGCAGGAGGCGGCCAAGCAGCTCAAGTCGCCCCCCCCCGCGCCCCCCGTGAATAAGTCCGTGGAGGTCACGACTTCGGACGCCATCCCCGACTACCTGTGGATCATCCACGACAACCCCACCCTGCCTTCTCAGATCCAGAAGCGCCAGCTCCCGGTCATGATTGAGACCAAGGACGGCAGGCCCGACTGGGTCAGAATAATCATGGGCACCATCCAGTCCTGCGGCAGGGTGAAGGACAACGACAGGGGAACCGAGAGTCTCATGGTCAAGGACCTGATGGGATACTACGTCAACAAGGTCGAGTGCGAGACGAGGGTCCAGAACGGCGATGGAAACATCATCGAGTTCAGGTTGGAGAAGGAGGGGTCTCTAGCGCTCTCTGGCGACGACGCCACGATGAGCGTCAAGGCCTTCTTGAAGGGCTGCAAGTCGAGGGTCGATGTCATCCTCGATCCTCACAGTGACGGCGGGGAGTGGTTCCCGCTGAAGGAGGCCAACAGGAGCATGGCCCCGCAGTTCAAGAGCAACGGCGTCGGGTACCTGCGCCTGGGCGATGACATGAGCAAGAACGGAGTGGCCTTCTTGAGCGAGGACGACTGCGAGAGCTTCTTCAGCGAGGAGAACGTTTCTCCTACTGCCATGGCGGGGATGGGAAGGGAGACGCCCAAGGCCGTCACCTCGACGACAGCCGCGCAGCAGCTGCAGCAAACCTTCTCCGCGGATGACGAGGAGGACGCAGACGAGCTCGACTTCGGGGAGGAGGAGATCGAGGGTAGCCCGACCGAAATCATCAAGACCCTGCAGGAAGCGGTTGCCGTCGGCATCGGAAGGTGAGAAGCTGTGAGCTGTGAGCAAGCCGGAAATTCGTCTATTTTGTTCCTACTGCGGCGGCTACGCAATTCTAACTCGTAAACGACGCCAATCTTCATTCATATGCGCAGCGGGGCCGGCGCTGCCGCGCTCAAGTGGCACGAGAAGGTCGACCTCATCACGAGGTTGGGCAAGCTCGTGTCCATGGCCAAGGGGAGGGAGTTCGCGTCCAGCAGTCTGGTGACTTTACAGGACATGCTTAAGGCGAAGAACGTCAACGTCCACGTGCTGAGGGCCATCGTTGTGAGCATCGGCAGGATCGGGTGGGGCATCAAGGCCGAGCTGACCAAGACGCCCAGCTGGAGGACGATCATCTTGGACCTTCTGAAGCTCCTGAAGAGCAAGCAGGTGGCGATCGAGGCGAAGCAGACACTGAAGATGCTTCACGGCAGGTGCTTCGGGCTGAAGCAGGTGCTGGGGTTCCTGAACCAAGCGCTGGGCAGGGGCAAGTCGGCGGGAGGAGGCTCGAAGAAGGGGGGCAAGGCGCCCGCCAAGGCCGCCGGCAAGGCGGCCGGCAACGCGGCGGTGACGGAGATCGTGGAGTGGATCGCCGACTCCGTGGAGGACGAGAGACACGGCAATCTGCTCTGCGGCGCGAGCGACAAGTCGACAATAGAGAACATCGCCGGTCTCTTCATGTCGTGCGTCAACAACAGGGACGTCAAGTGCAGGAGGGCGGCGCAGGAGGGTCTGGTGGGCGTCCTCGTGCTGGGAGTCGCCGGGGGCAACTTCGACAGGGTCTCGGTGCTGTCCCTGATCGACGAGATCGAGAAGAGCAACGCCAAGATGCACAGCTCAATAGTGAAGCTCGTCAAGGAGGAGCTGGCTAGCCTAGGCGTTAAATCGGCCAGGGCGGCCAGCGCGGGAAGGGCCAGGCAGGGGCAGCAGGGAGCGAGGGGAGCAAGCGCTGGGAGGGTCAGGAAGGCGGAGGGGGAGTCATTGGAGGGGCCGGGGGGAGGGGGAGAGGGGGGGGCGTCGATGGAGGGGGAGGTGAAGAAGACCGAGGCTGTCCAGGAGTGCGCAAGACGGTGGGGGGAGGTTCAGTACTTGCTGAGGAAGCCTCCCATGCAGGCGGCGGACATTGAGAGGGTCGTGTCGGAGGCGAAGCAGGGCATCTACTTCTTGGAAACGCTCGACGCAGAATCCCAGAGGCTGGGCATGCTGAGGGGCGCGCTAAGCAGGTGCGTCCTGCCCTATGACGAGAACACGAGCACCTTGGACCAGGCCAACGTGGCCAACGGACCCGCCCTGCAGAGTGACTTGGACAAGGTGGATTTGGGCGAGGGGGTCATGAACAGGATGAGGGACGGAGCCATCGCGCTCAGGGGCCTCATCAGGGTGAAGATAGCGGACGACAACGACTTGGACCTCGCGGCCGTCGCCCTTAAGGACGTCGTCGATTTCTTCGCTCTGCTCAAGAAGGCAGCAGGAGCGGGGGGAAAGGAGGAGTCGTACAAGTTGCTTAGGACTTTGTAAGAGGGAGGTTTTGTTTGGAAGGGAGAGTGAGGTGTTTAAGGGTTGGGGAAAGGAGACAAATATTTGATATATTGGAGGAGAAACATTCGGGGGGGAGGAAGGAGGGGGGGGATTTTAGGCTTTTAGAGAACGAAGCAGAATAATTTAATAACAACAAGTCTCAAGTTTTACTTGAAATTGCAACTTCTTTTCTATCTAAGTCACCTTGCAAATGATTGGAAAGTCATTGCATGTACGAAACTTTCAGATGAACGCTTCAGCTTAGGGATATGGTTATGATTATGGTTTGGGGTTATGGTTATGGTTATGGTTATGGGGTTAGGGTTATGGTTATGGTTATGGTTATGGTTATGGTTATGGTTATGGTTATGGTTATGGTTAGGGTTATGGTTTGGGTTAGGGTTATGGTTAGGGTTATGGTTAGGGTTAGGGTTAGGGTTAGGGTTAGGGTTAGGGTTAGGGTTAGGGTTAGGGTT
>BRXX01000425.1:0-20292 GCA_030267905.1 Triparma verrucosa
CCTAACCCTAACCCTAACCCTAACCCTAACCCTAACCCTAACCCTAACCCTAACCCTAACCCTAACCCTTACTGGCAAGAATGACATGCTGTTGGGACTTGGCGTACTATAAAAACCGCAATTTTTATTTTTATCACTTATTTTTCTATTATCATCATTCCCATTCTCCATCACCAGGGTTCGCAATCGTCTCATTCTTCCTCCTCACTGATCCAGTGACATCGTCCTTCACCCAGAAAACCTCCTTTTTGTTTGTCTGCGCCGACTCGCTCCTCTGCACCTTGACCTCGACGTTTTCTCTCCTGCCTTCCCTCCCTCCGTCCTGCATGGAGATGCGTGCGTATTGTCTGTCAATGTACTCCTCCTCGTTCATTCCTAGCTGAGCTTTCGTGAAAGAGTCGATCTCCTTGTCGAGCTCCTCGATCGCGCCGTGGTTGGTCTGGAATTCCCTTCCGCCCCAGCTGGCGAAGTCGAGGACCCGCGTTCCGATCCTGTCACAGCTCTCATCGAGCTCCTTAGCCACTCTTACTGCGCGTTCGACCTTCTCGCTTATCCTCTCGACATCGACCTCGGAGTCTTGAAGTTCAAGCATGAGCTCCTGAACGTCCTCGTTCGATGCAGTATTAATTTTTTTTAGAGTGGAGTCGTGGTGCTCCACGGCCTTGCCGTACATGTCTAGCATCTTGTCGCGGTGCCTGAAGGCGTTCGTCTTCAGGAGGAATGCGAGGCTCTCCTGGACGGCGAGCTCGGAGGAACGACGGGTCATCTCCTCTTCAATTTTCGTTCCTTCTACATCGTTGTAGCCCTTGGGGACGAAGAGCTCGTCGAGGGTTCCGTTGAGCTTAACGATGTCCTCCTTCTCTGTCTCGACGTTCCAGAAGTCATCCTCCACGACCTCCGGACGGAGGGAGACTTCAAAGGCGTCGTCCACCTCCATGTCATCGTCAGAGTCCGAGTCGGAGTTGTCCAGATCGGCATAGTTGAAGTCGGATTGGGAGTCAAGGTCGGAGTCGGAGTATCCACCGAAGTCAGCGTAGAAATCGGGTTGCCCATCATCAACTTCTTGAGCTGTTTGTATAAGTTCTGCGGCAACGGGGGGCTCTTCCTCCACGTCGTCTTCCTCCTCTTCTTCTTCCTCCTCCTCTTCCAAGAAGACAACCTCGATAAAATCTGTGACGTTGCTCCCGCCAGTGGGACTGACCGCCGCGCTTCTCCTTTCGAATTGGAACCACTCCTCCCCCCTCCCCTCAACCTTGAGCGCCCCCATCAAATATTCCCTAACCTGCTCCACACTTCCTCCCTCATCGATCTCCACCGGCAACCCTTCACACTTGTGTCCCGTCAAAATATCAAACAACCACCTGTGACGACGGAAGCAAGTCATTTTAAGGGTCGCGTTGTTCGGGTTAGAAACGTACATGTGGAAGCTCCATACTCCGCACGTCAAATATCTCATATAAGTGCCTTCTCAGCGTTCTTAATTTCGTTTCTCGCGTTTTTCTCACCTCCTATCCTCCCTCCCGAACGTAATAAGCGACTTTGCGCTCTTATAATTCGCCGACAACGCCGCCCTCATCGCGCTCCTACTACTTGGGAAGAGTATCAAAAGCCGAAGCAATTTCTTCTCGGCCTCCTGCGATTTTAGCGTGGTGAAAGCGTAAGCATTTTAAGAAATAACAAAAACAACGCAACAAAACGTTATTTACTACCCATAACCAGATCGCCCGCTTTCGCCTCCTCGTTTCGTTCCTGGCGCCGTTCTCACCTCCTCCAACGTCTCGTATTCCGGGTTAAATTTCTGCATATTCGTCCCTAAATTACCTCCGTAAACAGGCTTGAAGAATTTCTTCTCACCAAGCGTCCTGCTAGGACCCAGCCAATCCTGGTCCGTCCTCTGCGAAAATTCAACTCCTACCTTTTCGATGTCGTTGAAGTTACGTCGTGGTTGATCGTACGTCGTGTATCTGCTTTGAGAGTATTTTTCAGAAGGTTTGCGGTCGCTCTTCTTATCGTCGAAGTTCGTGACGTTGAAAATTCTATCGTCCTTAACGACGCCCTTTATATTGGGCGTGTACGGTTTCATGCTACTCTCCTGAAGAATATTCCGCTTGTTAGAAAATTAGATATAAAACATACGCTAGTTTGTTAGCCCGTCTTTCTCACCTCCTCTCCCCCTCCGCTATATACTCTTTTCATCTCATCTTCCCCTCCGAATCTCCTTTCGTTGGCTTCAATCCTCCTAATTTCATTAAAGAGATCTTCCTCCAACCTAACTCTAATATTAGTCTCTGCATCAAGCGTATCGAAAAATGGTTAGTATTAAAGTGTTCCCAGACCACCTCCAACGCATTCCCACTTCTCCTCGGCTTTGCTGTCCCATCTTCTGCTTCCTCTTTCCCTCTTTATTTCCTCTCACCTCCTCCAATTTCCTCGTTAACCAATTCACTAGCCTTCATAATAAACTCCGTCCTCCTCCCCCCCGGCAGCATACTAATCAAATTACTCAACCCACTAATACTCTCTGATAGCGTATCCAAAGTCGTGTTCTTAACGTTATAACGTAACAGCCAGTTTAACCAATTAGAAGAATGACCGTCAACGTGTGATAATACTTCAGGTTTAAGATCATCGCCTTTCAATGTATCCAAATATTCACCTGGATCTTTAAATTCCGACAAGTACATTACTGTTATTTTATCGTTCATATTATCGTATATATCCTTGAAGTTATGCGTGAGGAATTTACGTGTACCCTCTTGTCCTGCGCAGTCGAAGTCGAGGGAGAGGATTATTCGTTGACGAGAGAAAGAGGATTTTAGGAGGTTGAATTGTTGGGGTGTTATACTTGAACCCATTATTGCGACGCTTGGAAGGCCGAGACGGGTTAAGGAGATTGAATCCATGTAACCTTCTACGACGAATACAGGGTCTTGCCTGTTGGTTTTAAGCAGGGAATGGGCGACGGGGAGGGAGAAGAGAATGCTCGATTTTTGGAAGACAGGGGAAGAGGGGGAGTTCAAATATTTAGGAGGAGTGAAGTTAGGGTTGGGAGGAGAAGACGACGGGAGGAGACGGCCTGAGAAACCTATCACCGTCGAGTCAGAGGAAGTTATAGGTATTATCAATCTATTAACGAACTTGTCCTTGACGTGCCATGTTTCTACGCCCGTTTCGACGTTCAAACCGCCCGATTTACGCACGGCTACGCCTAGAGTGTACAGGTCATCATCTGTCACGTTCGCCACGCATTTCTTCACGTAGTCGACGCAGTCAGTGCCGGGGGGGGGAGAGCAACCGAGGCCGTAGGTTCGAGTAAGCTGCGGCGTTAGGTTGCGGGACTGGAGGTAGAGGCGGGAGGAGCCGGCGGTGGGGGAGAGGAGGGTCTTGACAAAGAAGGCGTGGGCGGCTGCAAGGATGGCGTGGTAGTGCTTCGTTTTGGGGTGGGAGGGAGGAGGAGAGGGGTTGCTTTTTTTGGCGTTTCTGTTTTTGGTTGAGAGAGAGGTGACGTCAATGTCCGCAAAGGTCTTGCCCACTTCGAGTAGGGCCGTTCTGAAGCCCACGTCCTCGCCATCCCCTTCTATCTGCGACTTCCAGAGGCGCACGAACTGGACGATGTCGCCGCCGGTGCCGCAAGCGAAGCATTTGAATATTCTTTTAGAGTCGCTGAAGTGCATGCTGTGGTGTGTGGAGTGGAGTGGAGTGAAGTGAAGTGGAGTGAAGTGAAGTGAAGCGACGGTCAGTACGTGGTAATTTGATACGTGACTTTGTGTGGACGTTTTGTTCTGACTTATTCGGACTTATTCGTTCTGACTTATTCGTTCTGACTTATTCGTTCTGACCTATTCGTTCTGACTTATTCGTTCTGACCTATTGTTATCTTATGTTATCTTATGTTATCTTATGTTATCTTATGTTATCTTATGTTATTCCATTCCCTCACCTAGGCTTGTTATCGTCGTGAAACGGACACACTGCCATGCCCTTGAAGTTTTTATTATTATTATTATTAGAAGAAGAAGCAGAGTACTCCTGCTGAACGTCATGCACATCTGGTAGATAATGTTGGATTACTGTTGATATTTGGACGGTAGACTTTAGTTCTTCTACGTCTATGTTTGACCCTATGTTTGACCCAATGTTTGGCCCTATGTTTGAGCTTGAGGGGTCGCTTGAGACGTCGCTTGAGGGGTCGCCATTGCCTTGATCAGCGGCACTGTTAGGGTCACTGTTAGGGTCACTGTTAGGGTTACTAGCGGGATTGTTATTTAGAGGTCCATTAAACATTCTCTTTATCTTCCTATTTATGTTCCTATTTGCACTCAAAGGACTAGCAATTCGTACATGCGGCAAGTATCCTTCAGCTGTCCAATGAACGCTCAAATGGTTGCTCAAATGGTTGCTCAAATGAAGTAGTAATGGAAGGAGGAGGAGAAGTCGAGTGATGGTTATAACATATCCCATCAATTCTGCAATACAACGCGTGTTTGTAATATTATATACGAATAAATTCACGAACTCGATTATAGGTCACTGTCGTTTAAAGGAAATCGTATAAAAGTGACGTTTGAGGATTGCGAAAAGGCTATTTTGCTGGAAAGTGTTAGGGCTGCCTTTTGACGCACTATCGATACGTTCGATACCTTAATTCACAATCCCTGAGCACACATCTACATCAACATACCGACCACTAGCTTTAAATTTTCTCATTGTCGTTATTTTGGCAAAAAATAGAGTCAATCCCACAATAAGAAGAGTTCCCCGCCGAGCCACCTGCCTTTCCAGCTTTGTAGTAGAGCTGTAGTAGAGCGGGCCACTTGTAGTAGAGCTGTAGTAGAGCGGGCCACTTGTAGTAGAGCTGTAGTAGAGCGGGCCACTTGTAGTAGAGCTGTAGTAGAGCGGACTACTTCTAGCCACTTGCTGCTGCTGCTATTCGGGACAATAATGTCGTTACGAAGCCTTACCAAACCTTCAGATGGCGGAGGCGTCGGTGGCTCCCTCCTTTCGGACACTAGACAGAAAGACAAAGACAAAGACACAGACACAGACACAGACGCAAACACGCGAAGAGTCCTTCTCAATGCAATTCACCGCCGTAGTATTCTCCTTCTGGACGGAGCTTGTAGGGGGACTCTGCTTCCCACCCTCGTGCCTCTCTTCATAATTTCAACGAACAACCAAAACAATTCCCAAAACAATTCCCTACACACAGATTCCAATCCCACTACCCCCCTGTCTCCCGTCTACTCCTACACCGATTCGTTAGGCGCCGTCCACCCCGCAAATCTAAGCCCTTACCTCTGGTCTGGCCTCTGCGTCGGCACCTGCCTCCTCTTCCACACCATCGGCGTCGGCCTCGGTTCCTCCCACCTCCTCGGTCGTCTCGTCGTCCCGTCCAACCCTAACCGCGCCCCCCCCACCTCCCTCCTCTCCTCGAGCAACTTCCGTTTCTCCCTCCTCTCCTCCCTCCCCATCTCCCTAACCTTCCTCCTCCTAACCTCCCCCTACTCCCCTTTAAAAACCCTCCTCCTAAAATCCCTCCAAATGTTCCTCTCCGGCCTCGCCTGTCGAATCGCGTCCATCCGCATAAAAGTGAACCAACCCCCATCCTTCACCTCCAACCGTCCCCGTTCCCGTACCTACTCCCACGTCTTCGGCGGTCGTCTAAACATGGGCGACGACGATCCTCAAACTTCAACATCAACTAAATACGACGACTCAGGACTTTCAACCAGAGTTTCATCAGGAGCCGTAAGGGTGTACATTACGGGAGTCGGTTTAATGTGTTGGGGTAGTGGTTTAAGTTTCGATAGGACGTATAAGAAATCAAATAGTGAAACAGGAGGATACGCTATCAAGACAGGAACGGGGAGTGTCGTATACCCTACGTACAGGGTGGAGAATAGCTGGGGAGGGTATGGGGTGGTGGGGGGGCTGGTTTGGTTTGTTTTGGTTGCGGGAGTTGCGAGTACTGCGTTGAGGATGTGGTATAATGCGGAGGTTATGGCGGGGAGGCAGCAGGTGAGAAAACTGACAGCCCTACAAAAGCTCTTCCCGACAACATTGGAGCTAGTCTAATCCCGAGTCGCTTCCGATCCTCAGATGCTGGTGGAGGTTTATTTCTGGAAGGTTATCAAGAGGAAAATTTGCGGAGAGGGGGAGGAGGAGGGAATGGGGTACAGGCAGGTCGACGGTGATCTAGAGATGGGGGGAGGGGAAGGCAGCAACAACGAAGAGGCGGAGGGATTCCTCGGGCAGAGGTGAGGGCTAAGAATACGACGCTTCTTCGCAACGAACCACCAATAATCTAACACGTTAACGCCAACTTTCCTCCCCCTCTTTTTGCAGGTCGAGGGCAAGGACGAACACTGACGAATTCTTCGAATGCCTCGACGACGACGTCGACTCAGGCGAGGAATTTCCAAACAACGACGACAACGACGACAACGAAGACGACGACGATGGTGCCTCCGAGTCGCCGACGACCGTCTACAGGAATAGGATGATCGTCGACGAGGCCACGGGAGAAGTCTCTCACCTCCCTCCCACGCTCAAGGCCGGCAGGCCGCCTCAGAACTTCATCAAGGCGGTGGGGAGCATGGCGGCGGCCAAGAGGAACTGGGCGGCGCACCTCGCGTGGCGAAAGAGCGCTAGGATAGGGTCCATCCACACCCGTCCTCACGTGCACTTCGACAAAGTTAAGAAGCACTACCCGCACTTCCTCCACGGGCACAGTCGGGACGGGTACCCTGTCGTCTACGAGCAACCGGGGAAGATGGACCTCAAGGGCCTCTTCGAAAGTGGCCTCACAATCGACGACATGATCCACCACTTCGTCTACCACATGGAGTTCATGACGCAGGTCACTCGCCCGAGGGTTAGGAGGGAGGCGAAGATGACCATGGGGCCTGGGTTCGAGGCGACGTCGGGCCTGGTCGTCGTCATGGACGTGAAGGGTCTGAGCTTAAGCAAGGTGAGAGGCTGCGAGGAGCGACGACAAAAGCTTTGCCACTATTGCTGCCACTATTACCGCCACTTCATTCTAACTCGTCGCTTCACTGCAACTCCTCACTCGTCACAGCTGAGCGGCGACGTCGTCAAGTACTTGAAGGCGGCGGGGGACATGACAAACAACCACTACCCAGGGAGCCAACACAAGGTCCTGATCGTCAACGCCCCGTTCTGGTTCAGCGGAGCCTGGGGCGGCCTAAAGAATGTCCTGCCAAAGGAGACTGCGGAGGCCGCGAACGTCGCCTCCACGAACTACATCTCTAGCCTGACTGCGCACATAGACCCGGGTCAGATTCCGAGGGAGTACTGCGGGAGCTCCAACCATCCCGCGACGCTCCACCCGTACGAGCTCGAGCTGAGAAACTTCGTGGAGAGCTGCCCCGAGGAGGAAGGGCTGGAGGAGGGAAGGTCGGGACCGCAGTCACCGTCGGACGTCAAGTCTCAGAACTCCTCGCAGTTCGACACTCCTCCGAATGCTAATGCGCAGCACTTCGCGTTCGACCACGTTGAGAAGCGGTGGGTTCCCGACGACGACAACAGCGAAGGGGGAAACGGATCGGATCAGGGCAACCTTGACGAGCCCCCGGACAACCCGAGGCTCCGCAAGGATTCGTCGGCGTCGGTCTCAATGGTGCAGGCGGGCGAGTGGTCGACGGAGCTCTCGGTCGTTTCCCCCCGCCGGGACGGCGCGGTGAGGAGGACGCCCAGATCCAACAACTACGACGAGGGAATTCACGTCGGCAAGGCCGTGCCCGTTGACGCCCAGCACCTACCTGGGGAGGAGCAGGTGAGAGGCTGAAAAAAAATCGCGTCAACTTTGTCACCGCCCACTTATTCTGACCCACAATTCGCAGAGTCCAGCAATGCACCAGCGCGTGTTATCAATCTCAACGGCGCTGGTATTTTTGTCCTGCGGCTTGCAGGCGTCGGCGGAAGCTGTCACCTTCTTCTTTCTGCTGTTTCCCACCGAGTTCGGGGGCCTAGGCATGGACGCACTGGAGGCGGGGAACCTTGCGTTGATCTGCACCGTCGTTATCGTTATCCTTTCCACCAGGCGGCAGCTTAGGCGGATGGCCAGGCTTCCCACGAGGGCCCCCTTGAGGGCCTTCAGGATCGGCATGGGTGCCGAGGCGTTCGCCTTCGTGCTGTTCCCGATCTTCCCCCGAATCTTCGGAACGGGCAGCGGCTTCCTTCCGTACTTCTTCAACGTCGTCGGCTTGGTCGCTCTCGTCCTCACCTCGACTTTGTCGAGGGCGGCTTCGGCGGTCCTCCACCGCATTGCCAGCAGCAGCTACAGCAAGCTAGCCAGCGACGACGGCCTGGACGGCCCGAGCTTGACCTTCTGCGGCTTCGACCTCAGGAACTACCTCTACGGCGGAGGATTCACCGCCACCGTCACGGCACTGGGAGAGGTGAGAAGTTGCGGGGAGCGAAGGCGACGAGTTGGCTGCATATATATATATATATATATTTAACCCAAATCATCTTTACGCTCGCTTCGGCCGTCACAGTTTTCCGGTGCTGTCTTCGGCTCCTTCGCCTACTACCACTTTGTCAAGGACAACATCATTAACAACGTCCACGGTTGGCCCCTCGACTCAAGCCTGGTGTTCAACATTAGCTTCCTGGTCTGCGTCGGCCTCTACTTCCTGAGCCTGGCGCTGCACCTGAACATCGTCGGAGACTACGGAGGCAAGGGAAGGGCAGGGGCTAAGGACGAAGAGGCGGGGGCGGTGCAGGACCTCGCGGACGAAGACGATTACCTCATCGGAGAAGATTTGAGAGAGAGACAAAACCAGCACTTGCCGAGCCGGTGCGGTCTGTGGGGGGAGATATTGCACGTTCCAGCTTCTGATTTGGCGGTATTGATAGAGCAGGCTACGTGGAGGTGAAGAGAGTTCTAATGGGTGATGAGAAAAATATGATAATTTGAATTTGACTTGACTTTTGTGGCTTCTTTTGCTTCCGCCCCAAACAGGTTCTAATTTCCCCTGAAAACAGGCTCCTCCTTCTTCATCGTCCCTTCCATCGCCCTGTCCAAATCCTCGCTGAACAAATGCGCCGTATTGTGCATGGCGACGTGCTGAAGAGCGTCCTCCGTCCCATGGTCCCTCGTATAAATCGCCACCTTCTTAACGCCCCTGACCGTCAGCGGCGACTTCGTCGAAATTACACCCGCAACGCCCATGACGTGATCCTCCAACTCCTCAAACGTATCGAACCCCTCCAATGCTAGACCGTAATCAACTGCCTCCTTCCCCGTAAACGTTCTCCCGGTGTACGTCAACTCCCTCGACCTCTGATCCCCAACGATATGAGGCAACCTCTGCATGGTCCCCACGTCCGCCACAATGGCCAGATCAATCTCTTTGACACTCAGAAGCGCGTCGTTGTGGACGTAGCGAACGTCGCAGGCCGTGGCGAGGTCGACGGCACCGCCGATAACGGCACCGTGGAGGAGGCAGAGGACGGGCTTGGTGCACTCCTCGGGGGACGAGACGGAGGCCTGGAAGAAGTCGATGCTCGACTTGACCTTCTCCCTTTTGCGGCCGGGGCAGAGCTCTTCGTCTGCGATGGCGCGCATTTCCGAGAAGACCGTGAGGTCCATACCTGAGGAGAAGTGGGAACCTTCGCCCTTCAAGACGCACACCCTGACGTCCGAGTCCCTGGACGCCGACTTGAAGGCGTCGATCAACTCGTACCACATGGGGACGCTGAGGGCGTTCATCTTATCGGGGCGATTCAATGAAATAGAAGCAATGCCTTCATGAACGTCTACTTTTAATGCTTCATAGTCGGCACTACGAGAGGATAAGTATGCAGACTCGCCAGGATGATTTACTATCGATCGGAGGGAAGGCGTGGAGAAGCAGCGGCGGATTCCGCGGTGGATCATGCAAGAGACTGCAATGCGTATTCACAGAGTGGTAAAACCCTACAGTTGCCAAAAGTGATCCATCATTGCATTTCGCTGTGAAACAAAAAATCAAATCAAAATATTAGTGCAGTGCGGGCAATTCAAAATTCTGTTAGATCCTGCAACCCCTACCAGCCGAAATATCCAGCTGAAATAAGTTACCAAAATCAATCCCTTCCGTTTTCTAATACTACCTCTCTTTTCTCCCTCCGTTCACCCTCACTCCCATCCCAAACATGTCCTCGACCGTTTCCTCGACCGTTTCCTCGACCGCTTCCTCGACCCTAACACACACAAAGCCTCAAACCTCCGGGCCCACAAAATTCACCGGCAATGGCATGTGCTATCACAGCCCTTGCCCCAACGGCTCCGAAAAGCTCGCCCTCTACGAAGATTCAACGCTCTACTTTTCGAGGAAGACGTCCTCAGTCGACTCGGAAACCGGCACGATAATAACGCTGGACGTTTCGTGCGGGGGCAATTGGACCTACGCTGCTCCTACGTTGAAGCTGGATCTTGAGGGTTTAACTGGGACGGTTGTTACGGTAAACGATGAAGGCATTCATGATGAACTTTACACCGAAGAGGCGACAACTGTTGCCCAAAATATAAGACAGTTGGGAGACTTCAAGTCATGGTCGTTACCTGACGATGGCTCTGACAGTGACTGAACGAAGAAATGTAACTCGCTCAGTAACTCACTCGATGAATCACTCTATAAATAAATAACTCAATCAATGAATCTCTTTCAACATATGTGAACGCTTCTTCTTCTTCTATTCCCAAAACTATCCCCCCTATCCCTCCCCCTCCCCCCATCCCCCTCCCACCCAAAACCCAAACCCAAACCTATCCCAAAATTATTACACTGTTAACTATAACATCTACGTCAGAACACCATCCAGCAGCTTCATCCTCTTGGCCACCTTCTTTTCAATTTCCTCCTCCTCTTTCCCCGCGTTAGCTTCTCTGAGCAGCCCCTCGATCCTCTCCTTCGGAAATCCGTTGAAGAATTTCCTGAACGCGTCGCGCGAGTGCAGCTCCACCACCGCCTTGGGGGACTTGCGCAGCATCTCCAGCAGCTCGTCGTCAGACATTGAGTTGGCCTTGCCTATGTTCGAAGCGGCTTCGCCTTCGTCTATCCATTTGGTTTCGCCTGTTACGGAGTTGTACTTGTACTTCTTCCCGCTCTGAGGGTCGGTGGCGTACTGCCATTCCGTCTCGTCTTCCTTCTTCTTCTTCTTCTTCTTCTCTTTCTTCTCTTTCTTTTCCTTCTTGGCTTTGTCGGTGGCGAGGGGGTTGACGCCTACGAATTCGGAACCCTTCCTAGACGTTTCCTTCATCTCGACGCCGTTCTCGTCGGAGTCCTCTTCGTCTTCGACGATAGTGTGGATGTCGGTTTCGAGGTCGGGGACGCCTTCACTACGGTCAGGGGGGCGGCTGAAGACGTCTGAGAAGAGCTTCCCCAGGCCGGTCTTCTTGCTCTTGCCCAATCTGGCGCTCTTCTCCTTCTTCAAGGCCCTAGCCTTCTCCCTCTTCTTCTTCCTTATCTTGTGGGCTCTGTAGTGCGCGAAAGCGGGCAAATCGGCAGTGCTCAAGCCCGCCATGTGGCAGAACTTGTTCATTAAACTAACGTAGTGCTCCTTGAGCTCCGCGGCCCTCTTGGCGGCCTTGCTGTTCGCCCACATGCTATTCTGGCTTGCCATCTGCATGTAAACCTCGTAGCGCCTGGAGCTAAGAATCTGGCTGAGCATGTAATCGACTCCCACGATGGTGGTGTAGTAGTACTTCATGACGATGCTCGCGCCCAACTCCATCAGCGCCATGGTTGAGAAGTCCTTCATCAGGTAAGACTTGTACTCCGAAGTGTACTTCGCCTGTTCCTCGAATGTGTACGCCCACAAGCCCCAGAAGACAAAGATGGCGCCGAACAATATCTTCAACCTGCCAACGATGGTCATCATGAGCCGAATTATGTGGATCTCCTTGTCGGGCATCGGGCGGGTGATGTCCTTCCATATACCTATGATAAAGAAGAGGACGGGCCCGTAGGCCATGATAATGAGCCCGACTAGGAGCTGCCAGTTACCTATGACCTGAAACACCAGGTTGTAAACGCACCACACCAGGGGACTGTAGAGCCAAGGAAGTACGATGACGAACATGCCCGAAATACTGTTCTGAGGCACCGCAGTTTTCACCCTAATCGCCGCCCTGATCAGGGCGGGAGCCAAGGCGAAGGTGGCACTGCTCATAATTTTGAAGCTCTTCACGGAGTGGATCAGACTAATTCCGATCTCGCTAGTCTCCTTCACGCTCTTCATCAGCAGCTCCATCACATCCTCAATGTTCTCGGCGTCCGTGCCAACGTCGTCGTCCATCCAAGCCCTAATCTCGGCACAGACGGCCTTGGCGCTGTTCATGGCCTTGTAGACGTCCCCCATGCAGATGTACCTCCTGGCCTGTCCGCACTCCACCAGCAGCTCGTTCACGTCGAAGGAAACCGAGCTGACCCAGATGCTGGCCGGCCAAACAAGGTTCGTGTCGATCTGAATTGGCTCGCCGTCAGAACCCATGAAGAACCACGCCACGTAGCCGTCAAAATACAGGCTGGGGATGTTCGGTGACTCCTTCAAGCACTCGGCGTGCCACTGCTCGAGCGACATGTCAGTTCCAGACTGCTCCTGGACGGCCTCGCAGTTCGGTTCCTCCGGGGGACAGTTGCATTCCTCGGCGTTGTTACAAACGTAGGTGCCCTGGTCAATCCACGCCTGCCCATTTCCTCCCAGGATGGCCGCGCAAGGATTCTTGGGGACGGCGGGGTAGCCCTCTCCACTTTGGCCTTTGATGCTGTCTAGATAGTCGTCTGTGCACACGTAAGAAGCGTCGTCGTTTGAGCTCATCTGCGTGTCACCCCAGCGGTGAGCTGTGTACTTCGGTACCGTCTTGGTGTAGGCGCACATGTCGAGCGTCATTGAGACGAGACTACAGTCGTCGTCGAGAGAGAGAGGGAGAGAGAGAGGGAGAGAGAGAGTTAGTAAGGGTGTAAGAACACAGAACAACAACACACATTCGATTCGATTCGATTCAATTTCGCCTCACCTGTCCACGGAGCCGTCATCCTCCAACGTAGCGCAAGTGTCAAGAATGGCAGACTCCTTAGAGCCTAAATTGTAGTGGTCCCTGAACTCCATGAGCATGGCATCCTGGACCGGCACGCTTCGATCCCACTGGATGAAGAGCCTAAGCGGAATCATAGAGAGCAGGAAAGGCGCCAAAAAGGTGCAAAACCAGCCCATCATGACGAGACTCCTCGACAGCTTGTACCTGCTGTACAGATGGAAGCCCAAGTACGCGAGCACAATCGCCGCCCACGCTAGCAAAATCAGCAAGGCGTTGATGCTGACCATGGCCGCCTCCGCTTCGGCCATCATCCTCGCGTAACCGACCTTGACCATGCGCTTCATGTAAGTGTTGAACTCCTCGCGGCCCTGGGCCCTCTCGAGCAAGGCGGTTATACTGTTGTGCACGTCGCAGTACTTTCTTCCCGCAGTTGTAGTGTCGTATACCCTCCTTCCGTCACCCAGCACCCTAGTGGTGTGTTCGGCGTAGCAACGCCACCTAATGTCGCTGTCACCGCTCGCATAATTAACCCCGTAGTCAAACATGGCAAACATTTGTAATTTCTCCCCATTTGCGTTTCCGGTGAAGTCAGTTTCGTTGGCCCAGTGGCAGTAATTAGGGTCGTTGCACCAGCTGTCCAACCTCTCGACTACATTATTCACGTCGGGGAGCTGCACTTTGAGCATATTCGGACTACCACGCGTCGTCGCCCTGATGGGGATGCTGGAGAGCGGGAACTTGGGATTTTCGTCAAAGCCTGGGGGCCGATTAGCTTCGGGAGTGTCACTGGCTCCCGAGTAATCGAGGCAGGTGTTGCACCTGCAGTACTCAGCAGTCCCTCCGCATGTGCTGGCAATATCGATGACAGAGGTTCCGGTCCATTTATATTCGCCCTTCTGCTTGGCGTTGCAACACTTGACGGCGTCATTGCCACCATCGCACTGGGCGGGGTCGCCGTTCGCCAGCGGGTTCTTGGCCGCGCACGGAACTACTGTGTTACCTTTACCGTCGTCTTGCGGTTCGTGAAACTTCGCGATCGCGGCGGAGTAATATCCCATGCAGAGGCCGTTGCCGTTACATAGGCCCCCCTTTTGGGGGCCTTCAGAAATGTACTCCCAGACAAGGTCTTTGTCTACCGCCCCCTTGTCTCGCAAGAAATCGTTGATACAACCCTTCGTGACGAGGGCAGATCCGAGGCCAGACTCCGTTCCTACACACATGTTGTCTTCGTTGCGGAGGGTTCCATTGATGGGCTCGAGGGACCACTGCTGGTACCTCTTGGAGTAATCGTAGTCAGTGACGAGACCAAGCTCAATGCCGACCCCTTGAAGGTCGGTGCCAGCCAAGGAGAAGTAACGCATCTCCGCTTGATCCGAACTGGAGGAAGGGTCCGTTACGTTGGTCTTGATGGGCCCGGAGAAGACAGTCCAGTCCCCTGGGTCATCGAGCCCGAAGTGCTCGCGCGTGTACGGTTGCAAGGAACCTGGCATCGGAAATCGGTGGAGCACACCATTCGCGGCCAAGTCGTAGTATGCCTCCGTGTTTATGGCGTCAGTGTTAATAGCACTGATGGCAAAGAAGGTTGCCAAAGAGCCGAAAAGAATGAGAGTCCAGAGCGCGCTGCGGCGCCAGACCATGAGCTCGTAGCAGATTGCGGAATCAGAAGTGTGAGTGAGGCCGAGCTTCTTCGACAGGTAAGCCACTTCCGCCCTCGAGGCCATCTTCTTTAGAATCTCCAGCTTCGAGCGTGACCTCCTCAAGTGGAGGGGGGTGGTGAAAATGGCGTTCAGGGTGTTGCCGGGGAGCTTCTTCAGCCGGGGCTGCCCGTTGTTGATCAGATCCCAGACCGACGCCTGCTTCTTGATCACCTGCTTGATGGAGGCGGATCCAACGAGGTGGCTCTTGTCGTTTTCGACGTTGGAGGCGAAGCTGCTCTCCCTCGTCATGTCGAGGGTTTCGCGCGGTCCCTGGCTTGCTCTAGACTTTCCCCCTCGACTGCCTCGGCTGTTACTGTGCTTTCCACTGTCCTGTGTTCCAGCACTGCTGGACCTGAAAAAGCCGGTGCTGCTCCTCTTGCCCATCGTCGAACCCCTCTTGCCCGTGCCGCTGCTCTTGGTGGTGCTCCTGCTCATTTGAGCGCTGGTGCTCTCGACCACGAGCTTACAGAAGGCGTCCAACCTGTTCGCCCTCGCTTCCTGCAGCTTCTCGGCAGTGGCGTCGCCCTTCTCCAAGAACATCTCGTAAAAGCGCTGCTGAATGAGCTCATACATCATGAAGTCCACTCCGGCGACGGTGGTGGCAGTGTATTTGAATAAGATCTTGGTGAGAGTGAAAACGATTATGGTGATGAGGGGCCAAGGAATCGAGCCGTCCTCCTGGATTATGACGTCGGTGATGAGCAACGACAGCATCTGGGAGTTAGGGTCCAAGTAGACCGTGTAGTAGCAGCCGTACGCCAGGAGGGAGTAGGCGATTATGGAAGCGAATAGGGCGAATATATCCAGCCAAAAGATGACCAGGTTGATGGCCTGTTTCGTCATGGGCTTGCTGAGCTCCTGACGCACTCCGACTATGAAGTAAGTCATGGGAATGTAAGCGAGCAAGAGCAGCCCGGGTAGGAGCCAGACATTACCGATGAGCTGGAAGATGAAGTTGAAGAGACACCAAACGATCGGGCAGTAAAGCCACGGAAGGAGCTGGATGAAAAGACCGGGGGTCGCAGACTGGGGCACAAGCAATTTCGTCCTCAGGGCTCCTCTGAGGAGCGCGGGCCCGATGCACAGGGCGACGGGCAAGGCGAGGCGGAACATCGTGAAGGCATTGTAGACACTGGCGCTGATTCCGGCCATTTGTGTTGCATAGTCAAGAAGAGTCTCAACGCCCTCCATCACTCTGTCCATCATGGAGACCTCGGACGAATCGTACTCTGCGACGAGTCCGTCGCACATGACCTTGACGGCCTCCACAGCCTTTTCAAACTTCCCTTCGAAGAGGAAACCGCGAATTTTTCCGCAGTCAACGTGCATGGGGTACGTATTTACGAAGACGTTGCCCTTGAACGGAATCCACTTCATTCCCTCATCGATTTTGGGAACGGCAGTCTCAATCATTCCGTCCAAGCACCACTCGTTGTCATAGTACCACGACGGAACACTTTCGCCGGTCGCACGCTCATCGTCCGCCGAGTCAAAAATGGAGGAGTCCACCTTTGCAGAACACGTACAATCACAGTAAGAGCTGTAGTACTGTACAATGTCAGTGCAATTCATCGACTTGTAAAGATTGCTGCAGGACACGGTGCTGGTTCCGCCGTTGAATGAAGGCATACGGCAGTATCCAGAGAGCTCGCAGGCGTTGGATCCGCCGGTGCTGCAGTCGAAACCGGTATCGGTCTCTATGAGGCCCTTGCAGGGCATCGGGTTGTCCGCTTCGATCTCTGTGTTCTTCCAGTCCGGGAAGAAGCCTTCTGAAGTGTCGTAGCAGGTGTCCGCGAATACGTGGTCGCCGAATATGTCGAAGCAAGTGGAGGGAAAGCCCTCAATGCGCTGATTGATCGGGGAGGTGTAGATGAAGTCCGCATAGGTGTAGGTGTTGACATCGGGGAGGTTAACGTGCTCGGCCCACTGCATTGCTCCGCCGTCTTTGTAGTACTCGTGGCACTCGTTAGTTTCTTCGTAGGTGTTGGTATCCATTATGGTGCAACTTGCGGGAACGGTCTTCCTCTTGGCGCACAGGGTCGTCGCCGTGCCGACGAGGCCGTCGAGGCCGGTGTCTCCATAGCCAGCAGAGAAGGTCTTGCAAGTCTCCATGACCATGTCCTCCGCGGTGGCGAGATTATAACGGTTCTCGAGGTCCAGCAAGTACGCCGCAATGTGCCCCTCAGATTTGTCCCAAGGAATGAACAAGCGGACGGGGACGCAAGAGATGAGCAGGGGACCGACAAAAGTCAGAGACCAGGCCGAAAAGAGCTTTCCTCTGCTCCTCTTGTAGGCAGCCCAGTACCAGAGCGCCCAGAAGATGAGGATCATGCACACAAAGTCGATGATGAGAATGGCGGTATCCATGCCGATGAAGATGACCCAGCAAGGCTCAAAGATGGCCGCATGCATCCCCCAGAGCATGCGTTGAGTGTACTCCATCATGCCTTCCTCGCCCGCCCTCACGGCATTGGTGAAAGTGGGGGTGCCCCAAGAGGCGTATTTACGGCCATCGCAGTTGATGAGGATCTCGGTCTGGACACCTTGCTCGTCGGTGAAGACCTGGGGGCGGCAACTCGCCGGGGACCTGACAATAAGCTCGATGTACTGCTGATCAGAAACGACCACGTCCATGGGCTGGTAACTCTGCCAGCAGAGCTTGTCTGAGTTCGAGTTGATGAGGCCTTCGAGGTCGGTCGCCCGGCAGTCCTCGAATTTGCACAGGTTGCGAGTCACGGTAGTGGTGAAATTCTCCTGTGAGCCGTACTCCAGCGTCTCCGCCCTGCAGATGACTTCAGTGGTCTCCCTGCAATTTTCTGCGGTGCTGCACAGGTTTACTTTGAAGCGAATTTCTCCGACGGGGACTTCCCCGACGTCGCCCATGCCGACGTGGGCCTGGAACCTGCTGAACCCAGGGGGCACCTCGTAGCGGACCTTCGACTCGTAACCGGTGTCGGTGGAAGTCTGGTTGAACCTAAGGCACTCCTTGTGGGTGTCCTGGTACGCGTATACCGGCCACCAGTTGGCGCTCTTGGGCTGCGACAAGAACGAACAGGGGAGGCCTGAACTCAGCACGTCGACGTTCGTCTTTGTCACGGGTGTGAGCTGAGAAAGCGCCATACTCTTGTCGTTAGGGACTTCCCACTTAATGGGAACGTAATCTTCGTCATTGCAAGGGCGCAGGTAAAGCTCCGCGTTAATGGCGGAGGTGTATTGTCCATTTTTCTTGACGACGACGCAGTTTGACCACTGTTCGCTCCTCATGATGCCCTGTGTGTGTGGTGTGGGTGAGAATTTTCTGGGCGTTTGTTTTGGTGATGGGGTTGGTTGGTAATGTATGTAATGTATATATCTCACCTCTGCGTCGAAGATGAAACCCTGCATCGCGCTCGAAGTGCACAGGTCAATGTTAAGCGAGATACCATTATTGTAGCCATTCATGCAGAGTCCAACTGGAGACGAAAGAGATTCGAGCGAGAGGCCTGGCTCGTTGGAGCTTCCCAAATTACGGTGCATGTCCGGCGGGGGCGGGACCTCGTACATAGGGGAAGGGGAGGGATAGGAGGCAGAAGGGGAGAGGCCGTCAAGCGCAACGGGCTTTGCGAGCCGAGGGGGTGAATGCCGAGTCGAGGAGCGGAGCGAAGCGAAGAGTTAAAAAAGTGACGAAAGAAAGTGACGGTGATAGTGGCTAAACGACAAACGGTACTGGCGCATCCCCAACTCGTCCCTTCGATTCTCACGGCTTCTCACCTGCTCCTCGTCGTCAAGTTCGAACAACCTCCTGCCGCCGGTGGCTGCTGCATAGCAGGCAGGGTTGGAGACCTGCAGCGCGAGGGGCTGACTATAATCGCAACAAGTATTGGCATCGTCGCAGCAGAACCCAGCCTCAGAGCCGCAATACCCTGTGCCTCGGTTGCAGCACTTTTTGGTAGCATCACCACCGTCGCATGGGACCTCCGATGTAACTGAGGAGTCTATTTCCGCGAAATTTGATGCGGGACCGCACCTAAAGTCATCTCGCCACGCGGGCCCTGGAGTGGGCGACATAGTCGGTGACGACGTGAAAGGGTCTACAGACGCGTACGCCATGACGTCGTTTAGCTTGAGCTGCGAAAGACAGGCCCAGGAGCGAAGCGACGAGTTAGAATTGCGTATGGACATCAAAGCAAACTCGCAAGGAAGCTTCTCACCTGCTTCGCATATTTGTAATTGTTCAGGTCTGAACCGTACAGCCACTGAACGTCTTCGTCGGCGCTGCATCGTCGGAGGGAAAGCTATGAGGGGGGGGGGGTAGAGAAGGGGTTAGGGACATGGGTGCTGGTTGCGGTAGTGATAGTAAGATTGATTCTTGGCTCACCTTTGAGCCAATTGTGGCCTCGAGATCAGTGAAGACTGATTGGGAGCCGAGGCAAAGACCGGAATTCTTGTCGCGAATGTGCCCGGTGAGAGTGGTCCAAGTGTCAGGAGAGGGAAGACGGTACTTGAGCCTCGCGTCCTCTGACATGTAGTCATTGGGAATGTTGTAGGGAGGCATAGAGGAGATGCCGTGGTAGGTGGGGGCCCTCTGTGTGTAGAAAGAAGGCGCGCGGGGGGGGGTCAGGGAGGGTTGGGGGGGTTAAAAGGGGGGGGGGGATGAGAGCGGGAGAAAATGGGGGGGGGGGGGCAAACTCGGTGACTCACCTGCATCTCGCCAAGGTAACCCCAATAGTCGAACTCCTTCATCACCGCTAGAACGTCCATGACTACGATGCAAATACTAAGGATGAACAGTACGTAGAGGACAGACTTCCTCCAGGCCAGGAGACTGAACGCCTCGGAAGATTCGTGCGGGTCCATCTTCAGCTGGTTGCCAAGGTACTTGCGCTCATGGTGGGAAGCGAGGCGCTTGTCCATGAAGGAGCCAAAGTAACAACGACGAATGTGAGAAAGCCAGAGGAAGGGCCAGCTCTCCGGGTGAGGGAGCTGTTCAGGGCTGCGAATGATCTCGTACTTTCCAGCTGCGTAGGGGGGGGGGTGAGGGGGGTGAAAATGATTGACAGGTTAGGGGCTGGGTCTCACCTCGCTTCTTGGTTGCACCAAGGGCACGACCGTCTTTCATCGTGGTGCAGACGCAGTGACCCAGCGATTTACAGTTGGGGTCATTGCATCCGTATATGAAGCCCTTGCAGCACTTGCAATTCTTGTGCTCCGGAAAGAACTGGAAGGAAGGGAAGGAGAGGAGTTGGTGTAAGTTAGTTTCGAGGGGGAGAGTCGGGGGGCGCTGCTGTGCCATTCCTCACCTGTCGGCTCATTGCGGAAGAGCCGGGGCCGCTCATGTCGCCCATGCTCATATTGCTCGTTCTGCTGTTCTGGCTAGAGAACATCGCGGCCATGTCACTCTCCTTCTGACTAGATCTCTTGCTATGCCTGCCACTCTGCCTGCCGCTCTGCCTGCCGCTCTGCCTGCCGCTCTGCCTCTTGCTGGAGGACATTCGCTTTTCGTCGTCTTTAGAGGATCGCTTTTCCTTCTTCGACGGCTTCCGAGGGGACGGGTTGGGGGGGGGGGGG